>SCHK01122476.1:0-12370 GCA_004124795.1 Poropuntius huangchuchieni
GAGAGTCCAAACAGCTGATAAAAATATCATAATAATCCACAGGTGATCCACACTATTGTGAAACAAAAACTGCATGCTTGTAGGAAACAAATCTATCATTAAGACTTTTAAACTAGGGGGGGGGGGGAAAAAATCTACATCTTGAATAAATTCTCATTTTTGGGTGAACTATTCCTTTAAGATTGTGTTTTCCGGTGACAAACAAACAGAAGGTCACTGAGGAAGCATTAAACCTATGCTGTTTCTTATTGCTCTCATCATTTTAAGACAAACTGAATTGAAACAATTGGTTTTGAATAATGAAAACAATCACTCTAACCTATTCTAGTATCATGCAAAATACATTTATAAAATGTGGATCTCCAAGGAAGAAGTTTTGCACAAGAAGACACCAGTACAAGAGTTACTCATTAAAATGAAGATACATTTTATTTCTTTTCTTAAAAAAACAAACAATACAAAAAAAAAATCTGAGGAAGAAAAAAAAAAACAAAAAAAAGAAAAGAAAAGAAAAACAAAATTAAATCAAGCACAAAAAAAAAAAAAAAAACATTCATACATTTTTGGACAGCTAGGTTAAAAACAAATTTATAGACAGCACGAGTGGAAAATATTCAGAGATGCCTGGCAGAAAGGATCGAACCTAGTCAGAATGCCATGTATGCGCTGTAGACAGAAAAGCCCCTTGAAATGCATCATGGGATATACATCATATGTGTCTGAAATTAAAAACAAGCAGCAACAGAAATATATATTTAATGAGCAAACACACATAAGGTATGAATAGTACAATTCTTCTCCATCCTCACAGTGCAAATACGCCTCTCTGTCACGACATCACAAACGCATCTGATCCAGGGCTGAAGAAAAACAATATTTGACTCTTTAAAACATTTGCTCGGCTGAAGAGATCCCTCAACAACAGCAATACAATCTTGGACAAAAACGGGTACAAGTCCCGGTTTCTGAACGTTTAGCTTTGCGGTACAATATTTCGAAAAAAACAGGCTTTGTAAGGCAGAAACAGTGAGCGAGACTCCAGATTCACATTTCTCGTGCAATTAACCGTTTTAAGGCCCAATCTCAGAACACTCGCTGCGCGCCTCTTTTGAGAAAAGAGATGAAAGCATTCGTACTGCAGCCTTTTTACGAGATGATCTGGTGGACGAGAAAAAAAATAAAAGAAAATAAAGAAAAAAAAACACAAACAAACACACATTATAGAGTTCAGAGTGAAATGAGCATGAATCTAGAAATATCCCAGGTTCAAAATAAGCTTAGCTCAATGGATGGCATCTGCAGAACGGATTATCACAGAAAATTTCAAAATCATATCTCTGTTTGCTAAAAAAAACAAATGCACTTACAAGGTAGCAAACCTTGTACAGTTGCTGTATAGACTTCCATTATAAGTGCATAGCAAACAGAGGTACAAATCTTTAAAGATTTTCGGTGGAAATTCTGCAGATTTCATAAACAGAACTTGACGATTTTAACCCGGACTATTCTATTCAAACAGTAACAGCATTATGGTTTAAACTACACAAATCGAGACAGTTTATTTAAAAGGTAAAACTACAAACTGAATAGCAAACCCTGGATAAAGTGTGTACCACGACGAAAGAAATTCTCAAAACATGAGCATTAGATAGCATTAGTTTCTCCATCTTCAGCTGATGACGACTGACATGTAAAGAGCTGCAAGCGCATGTTGAATAAATACAAAACGAATCCTCAGATAAGCACGACCCTGACCGCTAGTATCAAAACAAACGCTGTCAACTATTACGAAACTTTCTAACGAATGGCTTTCTAGAGAGTCACTACACAACAAACGCATCGGATCTCATTCAGAAAACACTGTTGTAGAACTTCGCAAAACCATTCGAAGGTAAACTGCTGTATTTTGTGTTAAGTTTCGCAAGTATGGTTTTGCGAACAAACTGAACGCAACAATTTTTTCCTCGATTGTTAAATACAAGCACAATCTAATTGGCTGTAACAGTTTGTAAACATTTGCGTTTACACTTTTGTTTTTGAGTGAGGCCCTTAGTTGCAAAACTTTACGCAAGAATGGTTTTACGAACATTTTACACGGCAATTAATTCCATGAATGATGACCATCGGTCGCAACAATGCAGAGTGAACGCTACGCTTTATACATGTTACGGAAATTAATGAGCAAAAGCATTTTTGGAGAATTCGGTCATGTGATTACCCTGGGCGAGCAGCGACGCTACTTAGTTGGAACGATGGGCTTCCCTCAAGATTATATACCCATAAATAAACAGACTCAGACACATTTTACTCAATAATATATATAGATATATACGCTCACAAGTTGTGGGAAAATGTCCTTCGCGATATGAAAATAATAGGTTTTTAAAACAAAAACTAAAGAAAGTTCAAACCGTTGAGCCAGGCCAACACAGACACTGAAAAAAATCTGAAAAGCAAACAAAACCCCCCAAAAAAAGCAAACAAGGAAAGAGTGTAAAGGGAAATAGAAGAAAGGGACAGCGTTAGTAACATGGCTAGTCTTCCCCGGATGGAGCCTCCTCTTCTGAGCCGTCCTCTTCCTCGTCTTCTTCCTCGTCTTCAGGGGCTTCATCCTTCGTCTTTTTGGAAGGAGGAGACTCCTTCTTCTCCACCTCTTCTTCCTCCTCATCTTCGAGAGGGCTCTCGGGTTCCTCGTCGTCTTTGGGCGAGGATTTCTCCGCTGCTTTAGCTGCACTTGGGCGACCTTTACCTTTGCCTTTCATAGGGCTGGGGTTCACTGAGGGACAAACATGTTTATAAAGGTTTGGGGTCATTAAGGGTTTTTTTTTTTTTCTTTTTTTTTTTAAAGGCTTCATTTAGCAAGGAAAAGTTACACAAGATTTCTATTTCAAATAAATGCTGTTCTTTTGAACTTTATTAAAGTATTATAAAAAGCTCAAATAATCAGCAATTGTTGTCAACTTTGATCATAAGAAATGTTTCTTGCATATTAGAATGATTTCTGAAGGATCATGTGACACTGAACACTAGAGTAACGATGCTGAAAATTCAGCTTTGCTGATTTATTTCTGTGCGTTGATCGTGGCAATATCATTGCGGTCTATGGGAGGGTCAGAGAGCTCTCGGATTTCATCAAAAATATCTTAATTTGTGTTCCGAAGATGAATAAAGGTCTCACGGATTTGTAACGACATGAGGGTGAGTAATTAGTGACAGAATTTTAATTTTTGGGTGAACTATCCCTTAAATCAAGACATGACTTAAATGAGAAAATTAAAGGAATAGTTCACGCAAAAATGATAACGTGTCATTATTTTATGCTAACATCATGATGCTCTTTGTTCCTTGAAACACAAAATGAGAAAATTTAGGGACGGTCCAAGCTGCTCTTGTCCATACCCTGAAATCTCAAGAGCGGCAGTGGTTACCTGTGGCCTTTAGTCGGGGTTTAGGGGATTTCTTGTCCTTCTTCTCCACTCTCCTTCCTCCTCTCGGCACTATTTTTTTGCCTTTCTTTTTGGAGTGCCCATAGTCACTGTCATCATCATCATCAACCATGAAGTCTTCATCACTGCCTGACTCTTCTGCAACAGAAAAATTTAATATACTGCTGTCTAATTACTGGCTCAAGTAAAAAGAGACAAAACGGGCTTCTATTAATTTTACCAGGCCAAAATCATTAGCAACTATAAGCAATGATGCTTAAAGTGACAGTAACAGTTAAAAACTAGCACACTTACGGTCCAGGTATGCCTGCTCTTCCTCATCTTTTTCCTCATCCTCACTGCCTCCGTCTCCCAGAAGGATTTCTCTCTGTTTGGACACAGCCTTTGACGCAGCCTGCCTCACCTGCCTTGGTTTCCTGCTCACCTCTTTATCATCATCATCACTGTCATCTGCAGAGGAATCACAAGTGTCATGCACAACAGATGAACTCATATTTTCATTTCATTTGCATTTTCACATCTGACTTCAGGTCATGCACTCCTGAACTGCGATAGTTTTATATATCGATCGCATTATCTTATTCAGTCTTAATGGGCATCTCTTGGCCAAAACAGGACTAGACTTTATGCTGATAGTTTAATGTCTGATGCTTCATGTTTAATGCATTTTTTTTTTGTTGATCCGCGACTCACCTCCACCTCGTTTCCTCTTCAGTGACTTTTTGCCTGGCTTCTCTGCCTTTCCTTTCTTTCCCTTTTTGGCCTTTTTATCATCATAGTCACTTCCTCCCTCTTCGTCTTCCTCTTTCTCTCCAAAGTCGTTGTCTTCATCACTACCGAAATCATCTGTAAAACACAAGATTAGAGAGTAATCATCTTTTTGTAAATCAATATTCATCTACGGTAGATAAAACTAACGCAATTTACCTGCAGAATCATTTTTGGATTTAGAGAGTTTGTCATCTGAATCCTCGCTGTAAGAAAACAGAAAAGGTATGTTAGTAGTTTGATCTTTGAAGGAAAATGTCCTAGTGTGTGGTATTTATTTCCTAGTTATAATTAACTGCCGCAAATGTGGGTCATAAGGAGAAAATGGATCTCAAAAAGGTTCACGTTCCCCAGAGATCTGAGCACATGCGAAACCAGTCATGAAATTCACTCGTTCGCACCATTTAATACATATTAAGTCATTTAAAATGCATTATTCTGATACTATTTGTTGAGATGCTAAAAATAGACAGATTCTTGCCTGTCTTCCTGCGAATTCTTAGACTTCTTGTGCTTGATTTCACGAGGTGGAGCACGTATCTTCTTAGTTGTTTCCTTTTCTCTCCCATAGTCCTCATCTGGAGGCAAAAACGAACACAGATTGAATAGTACAAATTGATTAGCTTAAACAGTTTTTAATTGACCTGCAGAATGCTTACATGCCAATATTGAGTAAACACGCAAAGAGTACTGTTGACATACATTAACACTTTTCTGAAAGCTTGAAAAATGGATTTTAGAGATGGTTTATTACCTGCATCGTCAGATTCGTTGAACTGGGAGTAATTCACCACCTTTCTGTTCCTGTAAGAGAGACAACATACTGTAACGACAGTTTCCAAGCACATATTTGTGATGCAGCGGTGCATGTGGCGTTAATTCATGTTTTAAGAGCTTACAGACCATCAGAAGGTGGTCAGCAATTCTTCAGGAAACTAAAGCTCATTTAACATGCCTCGCTTCATTATGTTTACTTGAATTAATGATCGTTAAACAGTTCCTCAATTAGCATTTCAATGAGGGTTTCATTAATACTGCAGTCTTGTCCCATTTAACCACTCAGCCACAAGTTACTGTTAAGTAATTACATGGATCACAAGACTTTTTGGATTATAATTTACAATACACTAGGGGAAAAAATGGTGTAGAAACCATTTCCACTCAGAAATTGCTAGTGAATTTTACAAATAGGCTAATTACAAAGAAGTTGCAAGTAACACATTAAATTAAATGTGTAGTTTACAATTTACAAAAAAATTGGCAGGAAAAATAATGCAGAAATACTTTCCACTCAGAAGTTGCTTGTAGGTTTAATAAGTAATTACAAAGCAACTGCAAGTAAATACAAAACAATATATTTTAAACGGTAAAATCTGAAAATTGCGCTGGAATCGTGTCATTTTTACTATTTCCTTTTCATCTAAATTAATAATTAAGCTTGCAAAATCGATTTCGGCGGAAATTACTCGTTTATTAGTACTGTTTTCAGAATATATGTCCTTGCTTATGTTTTAATAATACTGCTTACACAGGTTTGATTGTAATAACAGTATCTTTCGCCTGTGGTCACCGTGTGGTGGATGTTTGTGAGGGCAGCGCGGGACCATTTTACAGTCGATACATGATGAATGCGTGCGATATTTTTCATTTTTTTCATCTTTTGTGGGTAGAAATAACACACAGCCATATACTCGAATCTGCTGTTGCCATCTGAACTCAAAATGTGGACAGTGAATATCAAATTTTGAGCACGTTTTCCTCATAATTCCAAACGGGGGGTGTGGTCGCTCTCAACCACCCCGCCCCCCTCTGACGTCACCCGCGTCGTGTTAATTTACCGCTATCAAAAAAATCCCTCAAAACGCGCTTCCCTCCCCAAAAACACCAACGGGCTTTCGCAATCTATTGTTTCTGCATCACTGAGGTATTTGCGCAAATATGTGCGCATAACAGGTTACAAAATCACTTGAGTGGGCCAATGAGCACCTTCAGTGGGATTTTATTACCCCTCCTGAAGCTTTGGCGAGGATGAATGGGAAGCCATATTCTCACTGGCTTACAAGGAAACATGAAGCCTTTGAGTGCTTCTCACACAACAAATATATTCTGAAATGTAGGTAGGTGATGCACAAGGAACATTAGATTGCAGAATCCTGGTTGATGCACATTAGAAACGAGCAAGATCTAGCCATAAACATAAGAGAGACAGTCCTCCGCCACTGGGAAAGAGACAACGAGCAAAATGCATGCACGAACGAGCAAAAACGTTACAAAATCGAGCTCTAAACAAGAACCTAAGGATGCCTGGCACATGCGTGAAGCCCAGGACTCAGTGTGCATGCAGCAGCCATCAGCAGGACGAATGGAAACCCACGTACCTCACTGGTCTTGCCATTTTGCAGGAATACTGTAGAGGTTAAAATTGTGAAAGAGCAAAAGAAAAGCAGGCAAAATGCAGACGAAATGTGGTATTTTAAAACACAAGAGGGCTAAAGGTGACGTCGCAAAACCAACGCCCTCTTCCTGTGGTAAAAATTAAACAATGCGGGAAATACTCCTGCTCTACGAAAGTATTTAGTTTAAATTTTACCTTCAGCTACTCAAAATGGTGAATAAAACAAACTGAAACTGCAGCCCTCGCGCAACCTAACGATTGGATGGTGGGCGGGATTTTTTGTTTAAACTCCGCCCGCTCGGCTAGATTTGCCCAGAGAGCGACGCTATTGGTCAGTTTGAACGAATGTTTGATTTGCGATTGGGTTTCGCGGCTGTCGATCAAACAAAGGGTCTCCAAAGCAATTACCCTCCCCCTCGTTTGCGGATAGGTTGAACAGCATGGCTCAGAAACAAAAAGAGGCCCTTACGATATGCAAGATGTCCCAGTTTAAGTGTACAACAACTTTGTGTTGTTTGTTTCGTTTGAAATTAAGTTTATATAAATGAATATGCGCTTTAAATAATAGAGAGCGCACAGCAGAAGGTTTGAAATCCCCAAAGTATTCATTTTGCTGGATACTGGCCTACAATGGGGTTTTAAGTAGATTATTACTGCAAATATAATGATAGCAAAACATTGTAATGCTAACAGTAAACAGGCCCAATACTGTTTAACCATGATATCATATTTCATCCTTTAAATTTATATGATAAGAATGTTCATTATTATTTTAATGAGAAATCACATAAATGTTTGGATATTTTATTTTCCCCTCGTCATTCCAAATGATGATTCAGTAAAAAAAAAACCTGCTGTAATCAAACATAATCTAATGTCTCCAGACCATCTACCCTCAGCTTTGTTTGGTTTGTTGTCTTTGTTCAGTTGACATTATGGCTCAGAAATGATCTTAGTTTGTTGTTGTTTTAGGTTTTGTTGTTGTTGTTGTTTCCTGAAATTAAAATTGTTTAAATTAATATGTGGTTTGAGAGTATAGAAAAGAAGGGGTTTAGAAATCTTTAAGACCCACAAAGTATTGATTTCGGCTGACATCTACCCTAAAACGTGCCTCAACTTGATAATTATTGAAAAAATGTTAGTGCAAATTTGATAATGTATTACTTTAATGTTCACCTTCTTTTTTGTTTATATTATAAAAGCTTAAAACATTCACTCTTGCTATTTTGATGGAAATGAATGTGAATAGCAATGCCGGCTGCTTGATATTCAGTCTCCAGAGTCACATGACTGCAAGGCATCTGTATTCCAGCATAAGCAATATATCTAACATGTCATTTCAAAGGATTTTTATGCATACATGAAATGCAGTGACTGTGTATTTCTCTTTATTTCTGTTCCAGGGAAAAGGATTTCTTCCTCTTTATTCCCCCAGTCTTTCGCTGCAGACCCTGGAATCCTCTCTGCTCAGCAGTTATTGAAGTGAGGAGAAGGTATGTCTCCATGGCAACCAGGTATGATTCTCATCCATTTTATTTATTTATTTAGTTGCCCATCCATCAGTGTTTGCATTTCTTTAGCCTTCTCTAATCTTCTAAAGCATCTCTGTATGAGTTCCTGAGAAAGAAATCTGCTACTATCAAGGGTCAGTCATCTCATATTGTTTTTGTTTATTTGGATGCATGTCATCTGTTGCCACAGCAACCATTCACTTTTCTCCCCGGAGTGCACACAGAAATCACATCTTTGCTGTCACAAAAAGTAGGACATGTGCAAAAAAATGCTCATACAGACTATAAAACCATACAGATGTGGGGCCCACATGCATAAACTTGTATTTGCTCCCAGCTCATGGGCAAAATACAGTGGAGTGCAATTAAATCACTAGTTGCTGTTATACAAGGTGCTTAGAATCCTTGTCAGACCAAAAATTCATTTCATGTGGTAAAAAATGAAATTTTAATGTTGGTGAATCATACAAAATCTCACAAAACCTGTCCTAACCTGCCCTCTCAAAATCCAAAGAAATAAATATAATTTTTTTTCCAGTCAAGAATGTGTGTAGAACCATTCACTTTTCACAAACCTTTTTTTTTTTTTTTTTGCATTGTGAGAAATAAATTAACCAAAGAAAATAATTAATTAATTATAAAATAAAACAATCAATTGTTTAGCCTGGTATTAAGAATTTGAGAAGATTATGTATATCTAAAAAATTAAGAAATCAATGTAGATGAAAATAAAATGACAATTGTCACAATGCAAAAATATCAGTTGTTCTCAAATAGGCTTAATTTTCTTAATTCAAAGTATAATTTTGGTTATAATAAATACATAGGCGATTTTTTTTTTGTCTTCTAGGGTGAAATGTGACCTGGATATATTTACTGAGATTAATTCAGGCAGGGATCTTATAAATTTTGCGCTATATCTTTATATTTTAGTGACCATTTTTAAAAGGCCCCCAGAAAAGGCAATAACTGATAGTAGTTTGTCTAGTGCAGTTCTACAGTTGCAAGTCTAATAAAAGGGCACAAGAGGGCAGTATGGCACTGCTATGATATTATTTGCTTAGAAATTACAATTCAGTTTTGTAGAGGGATATGGATATTTTAATAATGGAGCTGTTATGCAGTGTTAGTGTTTCTGTGTGTTCTTCAACTGAGCTCATGTGCAAACATTGTGATTTTATTAAAACTACCTTGACTGTGTAATTTCAGTATGTGGGTTCTGCATAAAGTAAGCTAATCTGTTGTAGTCTGTTTACCTGGCTACAAAAAATATTTGTGCGCTTAAGCCATGCTTAAAAAATGTCAGTGTCTTTATCGTACTCTCCAGCACAAAATATCAAACCAAGAGCCATTTATTTTAAAGAAAGGTTTCGTGCAAAACATTTTACAAAAATGTGGTTTTATATATTTTGCTGTATGAGGCAGTGACATTCATGCTTTCTCAATTGTACACACTTTTTGGAGCTGTATGTAGGTATTTCATGTGAATTCAGATTTGTACACTTTATACAAAGGTTGTTTTGTTCTTTGGCAATTAATGTCATATAAATGCATATTCTACATTTTTTGAACCACTTCAGACAGAAATTCAGTTCATAAAATACACACACCAAGGTAACTGTGAAGTTAATTTGTCCTTAAGATGTACTGTTATATGTAGATGAAATATCAGGAGTAACATAGGGTTAAGCTAAAGGGCTTATATGGACATTAAAGGAGTTGAATTGCACAAACAGGGTTAGTAAGTGTTCTGTATATAATGCTAATCTCATGCTTAATGAGAAATAGTTACCCAAAAATGAAAATTAGCTGAAAATGTATTCTCCCTCAGGCCATCCAAGATGAGTTTGTGAAAAGTTGCATTGCATCACTTGCTCACCAGTGGATCCTCTGCAGTGAATGGGTGCCGTCAGAATGAGCTGATAAAAACATCACAAGTAATCCAATCCAGTTCATCAGTTAATATTTTGCTGTATATTTAACAAATCTGTCATTAAATTATTTTAAGAGCTCAGAATCCATAAAACTCCTCCAGTGGAAAAAGTCCATCCCCTGTTGTCCTCTCACATCAAAATCCACCAACATATTTGTTCAGAGCTGTTTTGGACTGTACATGGTGCTTGATCTGTGCATATTTCTCTCCAGATTCAGACTTGATGACTCACACATGGAGAATGTAATGGATTGAGGACTCGTATTTTAGCTGGAAGCAGCTAAAGTTAAAAATGTCCTGATGGATTTGTTTGTTCCAAACATGCAGCTTTTCAGTTCACAAGATGGACTGGAGTCGTGAGGATTACTTGTGGATTATTATATATCACTGATGGCACCCATTGCGCTACTCTTTTAGGTCCTGTGGCGAAACCTCTGAAACTGTGTTTATCTGAATGCCTGGACTTCCATTGTAAATGCATTACTGTAAGTGCATGCCATAGAAGTGTATGCGATAGATTTTAACTTGTATTGAACCCAGGACATTTTTTTTTTTTGCTAAACCAGCCCCAAACTAGTACTTTCTAGCATGAGCCTTCCTTGACCAACATGCAAATTCATGCTGCAGGCTAATGCATATCAGAGAGGCACCTGGGTCCACACAGTTGTGGGTGTCGCTCTGCATTTAAAGATGCTGACTGTGTTAGGTTGTTTAGCAGGTGAAGGTTCGGGTGCAGGTTGCATTTAAAAGAGCAGGCATTTTCTCTCGCCACAGTGCCGTCCAGCATCTCCATCCTGAAACATCCAGGAGTCCAGATGCAGCCGCGTCCCATCGCTGAACCTCTGATAGCACACTTCAGTCAGTGCTGTGGGGAGTTTATTCAAATAGATCTCAACTCCCCGCAGCCTGTTTTACACACAAACACGCAGCGAGAACCCAGTCTAGGGATTTTGAATTTTAAAACGTACTTATTTACAATCGCAGGCAGACTATTCTTGAACAAGAGCCCTGCAGAAAAATGAGAGGAAACTCACAGCGAGAGGACGGCGGGAAAAAGTAATAATGCCTTTTTTATTGAAGTATGCCAAATTTAAGAACCAGATAGGTCGTTACCCGTTAAATCTAAATGGTGGATATTTCTTAAAATGAGTTGCAGCTATTTTATTTTATGGTGTTTTTTAATCAGTTTATGCAAAAATGTGAAAATAACTTTTATGTGATAACTTTTAATTACTCTTAGTAGGAGAAAGATGTTTAACATGTCATTTCTACCACGGAATTGAATTGGTAATATGAGATGTGGTGGGAATTATATTTTAAAAACTTTAGAATGTGCCCTTTTATATATATAGATGTAACCCAGATATTTTTAACACACAAAATCACTGACCATAAATTTTCTATGTATAGCAAGAAGCCCCACACAAGAACCGTTTTTTCTCAGATTTGCTTTGTTTCTCTTTAATCCCGAAAATAATTAGTTTCCGTGATCCTCCCCAAAACGTTCTCTAACATTTTACAGGAAGCAACGTTGAGTTTTAATCTGCAGTAAACTCCAGATGGCTTGAAGTAGGACTTTGAAACCAACGACAAGGAATGGCTGAAAAATTAGGGGCCGCAGAGCTTTAACGCCCCGCAAAGCAACTTATTTAAATTAGAACAAAGACGTTCCGGGATGAAACATTCTCCTCAGCCAGAAGGCATTTTAAAGCTAGAATATATTCAATGCTAATGCCTTTGAAACTTCCAAGAGAGATGTTTTAAGGAATTCTTAAGCCGTATTGAAGGGTTTAAAAACTTCCACACAGCTAGATAAAATCTTTAAATTATTAAATCTTTAGAATGTTCATTTCTAACAGTCAACTGAAAAAATGAGGCTTATAAACTGTTGCTAAAAAAAGGATCCCATTAAGTCTGTACAAAAAAATAAATCTTAAGGTCAAACACAGTACGGATAGAGATATTCTCCTTTTGATGAAGTTGGTTGGCCAAGGTAGTCTCGGTGGTTAGGTAGTTAAAGCAATTATCAATACAGCAAATGTGGCCTGTTTACATTAATGTATTTACAGTGGAAGCCAATGCACTGCATTTTGATGTTTACAGACTAGTTGAATTAATCTCTTACTAACCTTGTATGTGCAAAGTTTATTTCACTATTTCTCCTATCAGGGTTATGCAAAGACCATAAAACAGAGGTTTGCTTGCTTTGAACTTTACAGCTTATTGTTCAGCTCTACATGTGTTTTTTTTTTTGTTTTTTTTTTGTTTTAATATCAAGGGGTGAGAACCAGGAAGGCATAAGTGACATTTCACCAAC
>SCHK01122510.1:0-10530 GCA_004124795.1 Poropuntius huangchuchieni
TTTTGTGTGAGAGATTAATATTTTATTTTAACATAACTTCCTGTACTGAAAACAACATCTTGTGCACTAAAAATGTCTCAATGTAGATTTTGGTGAGCTTAATAGGTACGTTTACCCTAATTAATTGTCAATGTGTAAAATTTCTCTTTATATAGTGCTAAACAATATATTTCATAATAAAACTTTTGGGAGCTTTTATATGCTTTCGGATACATTTCAGGTGGATAAAACTGTTGGTAAAAGGAGATTAACTTCTGATAACATTTAAGGAAATATATAACACGAAAGAACATCAAATAGACTGTGTATGCATCTAATAATGTCCCACAGCACCTCATTAAACAGTATTGGGTGTACGAGTTCTGCTAAAAGGTGGTTAGTTCAGGAACAAGGTCAGAACACACATACAATCAAATTGTATCTTGACATGGTCACTGCAATTGTAACATGTCCTCCACATATCATGAGAAAAGCACATCCACATGACATTCCTCTGAATCCCTTAGTTTGGAGTCCAAGTGTGAGCATTTTAGTCACATAAACAGCTTAACATATTGTCATTAAATACTTTGATTCAAAATTTAAAACTACATTAGCGTTGTGTAAAATACTCTGTGTTTATGGAACAACTGATTGCAATCATAACTTGTAATGGACTCTAAAATGCATTTTACACTTGGTGAGTCTCCCACAATAAGGGCAGGGCAGAAAATGAAACCAGTCAGAGGCCACACATATCTTATTGTTCACACATTATAGACATCATACACATGTACAAGATTTAGAAACAAGGTTCATTTAGAATGAGATATGCTTGAATATCTTAGATCAATAATCACTGTTATTGATAGACTGATTCTGGCTAGTAATTTCCATTCCAACACTTAAACCATATAATGATGGATATGGCCTCTGTTATTTTATTAGAGGAAATTGCATACAAAGGGGGAAGACAAAAAATACAATTATTTGCACAATATTGGTGATTTTCAAAGCCAGTTTATCATTCTTAATAGCGGATATTCAAGCATCTCAGGGTCACATAGAAATCTAGCATTTTTGCACAGCTATGCATGGGTGATAGATCTTAAAGAGATGATGCAATCTTATGAAATAACACAATTTAGACACAAAGAATTACATAAGCATTTATATTCAAGATAAGCACAACATTTTTCCTTCAAGCTTCACCCCTGCATACCAACACGCAGCTTTACTCTTCATTTAAAAGATCACATTTGACTCTTCTTTGCCCAAAATATTAACATCTTGTTGAAAGGGGAACCATCCTGTTGTTGGCCTTGACTATGGCATAAAACATCTGCATAGATTCAGGACGACGAACAGATATTTGTCGTTTCATCTCCTCTGCTACACCATTTTCCTTTTTAACTGACAGCTCAAAGAAACCGCTCCACCGGTTTTTAGCTATTTTTAAGCCATCTTTAAAACCTACCTTGCTGTGACTGGCAACCAGTATTGTCAGGTCTATGAACATGCAGAGTTTATACTGTCTCTGATGTCTGAGATGCCAAAGAATTCAGTTTAAACAAAGCTTCTAAAGTCCCTGACTTGGTCAGGTCACTTAGCGGCCATCTTTGTAACACCCATTTGCAGCTCATTTCTATGTAGGTAAAAGTTATACAGCTCTTATCCACTTTAATGGAAAAACAATTTCCTAAACCATTTTTATAAACTTAGCTTTGTCTGTTAAAATTATGTTAAGCAAATCAAGTATTTTTTCAGACTGGTTCTAGAGTTTGTTCTAGAGTCTATCAAAAGGCAACTGTCTCTTTAAACTGAATTTCTGCTATGATGTTGAGTCTCACTTATACTGTTTCTGTCTACTTCTCTCATTTGCTAAAATGCTTGAATTACAATTTCATGTTCAAATGTATTGACTGGTACGAGAACCATACAACATAATCTTATCATCATAAAGTGACTTACAAATGAACAAAAGTTCAAATCCCTTTCATGTTTTTATCCAAAGCAGCCATACGTGTATCACAATTATGCATCATTAGTGCAAAATCTTGTTCCACATAGCTTCATATTAGAAATGAAATATGTTCTGATTCAGGTTATGATACAATGTCACGATACTAGTCAGATTTTGCTTTCGGCCAGATGGAACCCATCAACAAAATGTGTATGTTAAGGGCATTTATCAAACTGACAACAAACATAGCACAAATGAAATGGTAGACTTACGTCAACAATGAAGAAATCCAGCCAGCACCAGGCGTTGGTGAAGTACTTGACAAAACCGTAGGCCACCCACTTCAACAACATCTCCAATATGAAGATGTAGGTAAAGACCTTGTCAGCATACTCCAGAATAATACGGATTGTCTTCCTCTGTTCAATGTACACATCCTCAAAAGCCTGCAGCAGATAACATACAGTTGCATTAATAAAACAAGTACTATCTGCTGCTCAAAATACCTCTCAGTGGTTTTCATTTCAATTAAGAGAATGCAGTAATATTTAAGTTAAAATATTTATTCAAGAAATAATAATTAGAAATAAAACAGAAACGGGTTAATAAAATAATGATAATGACATTATTATCATTATTATTTATGCACAACAACAACTGGAAAACAACTGAACAGAAGGCTACTTCTTCACGCAACAATTCAGTTAAAAACAGAGCCAGCTTTCAAAAAACAATTGTATAAAGCAAGACCCCTGATTCTATTACATTCCTTTTTTGGCAACTTTAGCAGTGCTAAAGACAGGAACATTTCCAGTGCCAGAAATAGATCCAATTGGATGAATAGTACAGTCCATTAATCACATCACCCAGCAGTGCAGCTCTGGCGCCAGGTCTCTACAATAAGACAATGCCTGCTTGAACCTTACATTATATATACCTCACATGAACGTTAATGCAACGATCAGACAGAATCCAAAACATAAATAATGAAAATTAGTTGCCACAATTCACAAAAAAACAACTGAATCCCACAATATTTAAGCAGCATTTTTCTACTTAATTAGCTAAATACAGAACAAAGTGCTTGTGCACATTCCTATAAGATATTTGTGTGTGTTTCTGTACATTCTCACCAATGCTCCACTACTGAGGAGGATCATAAAGATGATGAGGGTTTCAAACCAGTTGTGCTCCACAATGAGATAGCAGGTCTTCCGGAGGAACCACCAATTCTTACCCCAGCCTTCCGTGATGGGCACATCACAACACTTGTAGCGGGCCACACAACCTGAAAAATGGCACAAATTATACCTCTGCTCTCACAATCCATTACAGTTTCTGTATAAAAAAATAAATCATCTGCAAAGAGAAATCTTTTACCTTCAGTCCAACAAGCTTCTGGGTCAACATATTCCTCTACTGTTTCCACCACCACCGCTTCCTCTACCTCTGGTTTAATATCTATGGTGCTGCCTTCTGAGGAGCTGATGTCATCCAACTAATTAAGAAGAGTTCACAAGTGCCATTTTTTGATGTTAAAAAATTGCAAAAATAGCAAAGCAAAAACAATGATCAATGCAAATTGTAACTGCGTTATTAAAACACTTGAAAAAAAAATAATAATAATAGCGTGAGTTTAGGATTGTTTGCCTGACCAGTGGCAGACAAGAAAAGGTGTTCTGTTTTATTATGCTAGACATCCAGAACTAACACACTATAGCTCAAAATGACAAGCATCTGTATTCATGTTTCACAATACAGTGTTCTAAACGGCCTACACACGTTTGAACATCATTCTGAAACAATACACTGCACTTTACTCCATATATATCAATATCATGGACAAAAATTAGCAAATACTTCAGTTTAGAATCACTGAACATTTACTCCTGAGGCCAAATCAATAACCACAGGGTATTACATTTCACCCACTAGCAACTAGGTCAAAGCCTAAAAGCATCACAACATCAGCTCTTATGCATACTCACTTCTTTGCTGCCCTCTGCTTCAGACTCGCTGCTGAAATCTTCTGTGTTGAGATTCTCAAAGTCTGACTCGCCCACAGCGATGGGCACGCATACGGTCAGGTTGGGGTTGTGGATGAAGGACATGTGGTCATCATCAATCATGTACTTGCCCACGCTACTGCCTATACCACTGGTGGTTCCGTTGCCATTTTTCTGATAGTCCAGGTCACGGCTGATGTCCACGCCTGTGTGATTGGTGATGCAGTTTAGCTTCCGGTCGTACATGTCGTCTAGCGGCTTGGCCTCGTCGGTGGCCTTCCTCCTGAGGATGATGTTGACCAGTTCTCGAACTTTGACCTTCACCCAGGCAATTCCCTTCTTAATGCGAATAACTGCAATCTGCAAGTTGTTCATCTCGCCATCGTCATCAGAAGCTGCCAAGTTGTCTGCGCTGAATGAGCTCAGCAACAAGGCAAGGAACAGATTCAAGACCTGATCAGTATGAGAGAAAAGTAATATAACTTAGTCTCAAATTACCAAGACAGCATCATATACTCAGGCATACTGATCCAAAAAATGAAAACTCTGTCATCATTTACTCACTTTCATGTGGTCCTAAACCACAAAAGACTTCAAATTAATATATTTTTTAATGAACCTGACAGGTTCCTTCCTCTATTGAAAGTTCAAGTAAACAAAGCTTAAAAGACCCAAAAAGGTTAGAAAGGCATCATAAAAAAAATCTCAGTTTAATCTAAGGGGTGTTTTTTTTTTTCAAGACATTTCAAGACATTTCAAGACAAAAATGCATTTTCTGCATCTAAAGAACACTTACCACCAAGTTCCCTATGACCATCACCATCATGAAGACGATGAGACACATTGCCTGTCCAGCCACTTCCATACAGTCCCACATGGTCTCGATCCACTCTCCACATAACACCCGGAACACGATTAAGAATGAGTGAAAGAAGTCATTCATGTGCCAGCGGGGCAGCTCACAATCAGCAGCAATCTTACACACACAGTCCTTGTAGCTCTTCCCAAACAACTGCATGCCCACCACGGCAAAGATGAAGACGATGATGGCCAACACCAGGGTCAGGTTCCCCAAAGCTCCCACTGAGTTGCCGATGATCTTTATCAGCATGTTAAGGGTGGGCCAAGACTTAGCCAGTTTAAAAACTCTCAGCTGTTAAAAGAGAGCACAAGTAGAATTAACATGTTCAATATTATATTATTTTTTTGAATGTGGGCTATTAAAAACAAAGGGCAAATTCATTAAAGAGTTGTGCCACTTATTCATTATGTCTTATTCACTAACCACCCACAATCCTGTTTAACCAGACGCTACTTTAAAATAATGTTGCTCTGTATTTAAATAAAATAACTGTCATTCTTTTCAGTACAAACACACCTCCTTTCTATGTAAATTAGGCTGCTTATACTCACGATCTGCCTGATGCAATTAACATTGTGCTATTACCTCCCACAGAAAGAAGGTGCTAAACAGAATTTTATTTAAGAGACATCTGTGTTCATGCTTTTTTATTTGTATTAGAAGCAGAAATTCACTAAACAATGACAAAACAATGGAATTGTCATATATGACATACTGTGCAGACCTGCCAACCTTGGAATTTTTTTTGAGTGTCATCAGTGTGCCTTGGAGGGGGGTTGGGGCAAGACTTAATGTTAAATAATGAGGTGTGATTGATGATCAGCTGACTTTCTCAGACCACAATGCTAAAACTGCCCGTCCTGCAGATTTGCTTTATTCAACATCAAGAAGATCAGGCCCTTTCTTTTGGAACATGCTTTACAACTCCTTGTTCAAGCTCTTGTTCTGTCCAGGCTGGGCTATTGCAATACTCTCTTAGCAGGTCTTCCAGCCAGTTCTATCAAACCTTTACAATTAATTCAGAATGCGGCAGCAAGGTGAGTTTTTAATGATTAAAATTCATTTTAAATTAAATGTTCCCTACTGGTGGAATGACCTGCCCAACTCAATCCAAGCAGTCCTTATCCATTTTCAAGAATCGGCTAAAAACACATCTCTTCCATCTTTATTTTACCCTCTAACTCTAGCACTCTTTATTCTAATTTTATTCTTAAAAAAAAAAAAAAACTTGCCCCTTTGACTTGCACTCTATTCATTTGCTAACTGCAAATTTAGTTCTATAAACACATGTAATGTCTGTTTCATTCATACTGGATGCCTGTGGGCACCTCTCTCGCAGAAAATCCACATATGGGTCACAGAAGTAATAGAACTAATGACGCTCTAGGAAATACTTAATGTGGACAAAAGCATCCAGCTATCACTGTAACTGAAAAAAAGAACACAGAAAAGCTTTGAATGATGACATTCAAAGAGAACATTGAAAAAATAAACACTCGACTGTGACAATGTATGGTTTATCTGTGCTCTTAAAACCACCTTGGGTATTTTCATAATAATTAAGTATATTGCTAAACATAGCATTTATTACAGTATATAATATATTTCTGCAACATTATGTGTGATGTAGCCACATCAGATTATTTCTAACATTCGTCTTGTGGGGTATGCTATAATATTTTCTTTTGTTGGACAATAAGTTTAGGGTCATTACAAGGGAAAATGTTCGGCGTGTGGCGGGGGGAGGTGCTTTCTCATCTCAGAGTGTACAGGTTGGCAGGTCTGTACTGTATATGCAGACATACAGACAACACTAAGAGCATGGTACTCAAAATTTGTTTAAATAAGCATTAAAGTTGCAATGTAATGGAAGTAAGAAAAAAATAATTTGCTCTGCATTATGATGTATGTGAACCGGATTATTCAGAAAACTAAAATGTAAGGCAGGGATCAGTTGTTGATTAAATAAAACATATGTATGAATAAAACATATATGCATGGATGAATTGTTCACAATAAGATGCTATTAAAAATAGGGTGATTTTGCATTTCATGCCAACTTAACCAGTGATTCTGTTCCCTGATTCACATTATTTCTTAATGCAATAGCACATGCACATCAAAGATCTGAAGCAATAAAAATGTTTACCAATCGGAATGATCTCAGCACAGAAAGACCTTCTACATCGGCCAAGCCCAACTCCATTAAACTCAAGCTCACGATGAAGCCATCAAAAATATTCCAGCCTTCCTGAAAATAGTAGTATGGGTCCATTGCAACCAGTTTGGCAAACATTTCGGCAGTGAAGATACCAGTAAACACCTGGACGAAAGAAAACAGAAATTACATGGATTGATGACAAAACAGATCACTTTAAGATTTTTTTCTCTTCATAACATTACAAGAAAAATGTATCTATATATTTTTGTAGTTCTGTTTTTTCTTTTTATTTTGTATGTCTACATACGTATATGTGTCATTGATTCGTTCCTAAGCTACTATGTCATGTTGTTACATTGTGTGCTTTGCTCAACAACGAAAAAAATCAATTTAATGAGCCAGACTAATTTATGAAAGCAATCCCATATCAACAAACTGATTAAAGACAAATAAGCAATGCAGCTGTGAGAGTCATCAGCTCTTTCCTGACCTAGCAACAACCACAGGCTTACACATTCACAATAACTCCCTGACCAATCGCTACAAGACTCTGTGACGTTCAAAGTGTCAAACGGATCATCCTGCTGTCACAACTGAAGGGTGCAGTTAATCACCCTGCAGGCAGGTGAACTGGGGGAGGGTACAAGGTGGCCTTGACTCCAGGAGGCCTGCCGCGTGTCTGCACAGCCAGCGAATGTGAGTCACGCTGCCACCTGCACAGCCACGACCTGCTCCGTCCCACAGGTGTACTGAAGAAGTTTGAATACTTGCATCATTATATCACCATGTCAGCTGAAATTTGCTGAAATTTCATTGAGAGAGGTCTGGCTATTCCACGCACGTGATTTACTCCACAACGTAGGTCACGTGGCTAAGAAAATCATGATTTGTGGTAGGTGTATGGTGCACCGCACCGATTTTGAGTTGATTTATGACCCCTAACAGTCACAGTATCACTTGGCAATGTAATATAAAAAGCAATTTGGTTCATAAGTGGGAAACATAATCTGTACTTCCCTGCGATGTTGACAATTTTACAAGCATTTTTACACTCATTCAGATGCAGGAACCAAATTGCACAGGTTCAAGCTCCTAGAACTGTGAAAACGCCACCATTTTAGAGCTGCTCATCGATTAGGCTACATGAAATATTTATGCTGGCTCTGCACCACCACACTCAGCCAGTAGCTTAGCACTGTCTCTACGCCAGGCAAAAAAATGGCTTTGAGTGTTCCAACAACGTCCCTGCAGAGACTACAAAAATATAAGCCGTGGGGGAGGGGCACAGTTTCATCAAGCAATGAAAGAATTCTTTATATTTGAATTCAAAGACTCGCAGAATCCTCACCAGGTTTCCGACAGACAGCACATGCTCAAAATTCTCCGTCATAGGGTAATGCTCCATGGCCATGAAGAGAGTATTCAGCACAATACAAATGGTGATAGCCAAGTCTACAAAAGGGTCCATCACGATCAGGTTCACAATCTCCTTAGTCTTCATCCAAACAGGGCCGCACTCCCAGATAAGAAACTTGTTGGCAAATTTGTACCAGCATGGTGGACACTTCCTCTGAGACTCTTCCAATTCTGGAAGCGAAGAATGAGAAGTATGGTAACCATGGTAGCAGATTTCCTTTAAAGCAGTACAGTCCTTAGGTTACAAGATGGACATACCCTCAACCAATGTGTTGGTTAGCGCACTCATG
Source organism: Poropuntius huangchuchieni (assembly GCA_004124795.1). Taxonomy (NCBI): domain Eukaryota; kingdom Metazoa; phylum Chordata; class Actinopteri; order Cypriniformes; family Cyprinidae; genus Poropuntius; species Poropuntius huangchuchieni. The sequence continues at coordinate 8,678 of SCHK01122510.1, forward strand.
ACACTGTTGGCTCGCTCCTTGCGCCCAAACGATGTGTTAAGCTGCTCTACAGAAACCATTAGAGAGCCTGAGAGTTTCTTCTTGGTTTCGAGATCAGTGGTTGGCTGTCAGGAGAAAAACAATGAGGTTAAACAGTAGCACCACAACATTTTATAGTGCAGCCAATGGGTGGGGGAAAAATCTGCATCACAGGGCTAGTTGAAGAAAGGCTGGTTAGGAGAAGAATTTTTGTCAACACATTTTGTCCAAAGGAGCCATTTTTCATTTGAATGCATTAAAGCGGAGACATGCTGGACTCTCACAAGAGAGAAGGTAGGGTGGAAATTCATGGGTATTTGTCATTAGGATTACTGCGATACATAGTCCTAACATAAGTATGTGATTAACATGCTATGTGTTTTCAAAATGCTCACTCGTATGGGCATTTGAAACAGTCAGCCATGTTTTTAAAACTGTTTATGTTTTAAAAAATATCCAGAATGCTGGAAAGGCTATGAATACGTAACTTGTTCAGGTTTATCATATGTGACCTTGGACCACAATACCATAGGGTTAATTTTTATTTAGATTTATACATCATCTGAAAGCTAAATAAGCTTTCCATTGATGTATGGTTTGTTAGGATAGGACAATATTTGGTCGAGATACAACTATTTGAAAATCTGGAGTCTGAGGGTGCAAAAACATCAAAATACTGAGAAAATGGATTTTGAAGTTGTCCAAAAAGTTTTTAGCAATGCATATTTCTAATCAAAAAATTAAGTTTTGATATATTTACATGAGATATACAAAATATCTTCATGGATCGTGATCTTTACTTAATATCCTAATGATTTTTGGTATAAAAGAAAAATCAATAATTTTGACCCATACGATGTATTTTTGCCCATTACAAATGTACACGTGCGACTTATGACTGGTTTTGTGGTCCAGGGTCACATATTATAAATCTACCATTGTTCTCCACTCCCTTCCTCCTCTCATCTGAAGCCCCTGCATCTCCAGATTTTAGGAGATCCAGTCAGCATGCATCAGCATGCATTCAGTCTAAGAAGTCAAGAGAAGAAAAGAATATATATCATGATCCATTAACCTCATGCTATACCAGACCTCTATAAGATTCATAAAGCTAGCAGACTACCATGCTAACTACCATGCTAACTACAATGCCTCCATTATAATTACAGTATGAAGCATTGGTGCTGATCATTAAAAAAAATAAAATAAAAGATAAAAAAATGATTCAATGTATAAAGAAGAAACAGAAAAAACACATAGTATACAAAAAAAAACATTTGTAGATTAAGAGAAAATACGAAAAAAATTGAAGGCTAGAGGGTGGAAATGAAAGAATTTCACGGTTAATTTACCTTTGCGTGAATATAAAATGAAGAGTTGACATGTATGTTAAAATAAATGAATAAATAAATAAATAAAAGATTGAAAAAAAATGAAAAAAGGTTTTGCTTGTGGGGTGGATGTGTAATGACATGATACAATGAATTCTAATTCCTACTACTAAGACATACATTACCATTAAAAATGTTGGGGTCAGCAAGATTTGTTTCAAGTAATTAATACTTTTATTTAGCAAGGATGCATTAAAATTGATCAAAAGGGAAAATTAATGTTTAAATTAAACAATGCTACAAAAGATCTATTTCAACTATTGAACTTTCTAGCCATTAAAAAATCCTTTAAAAAAAAAATTAATTCCATGAAGATAAGCAGCATAACCATTTTCAACAATGATAATAAAAAATGTTTTTAGTGCACCAAATCAGCCTATTAGACTGATTTCTGAAGGATCATGTGACTGCTGAAAATTCAGCTTTGCCATTACAGGAATAAAT
>SCHK01122668.1:414-12105 GCA_004124795.1 Poropuntius huangchuchieni
TGCCGAACATCGGAGCTGATCGAGGTGCGTGACAAGATTTTTGCTCCGATTTTCGGGAGGGGGATATTGGGGCTAAATTGGGCTAAAAATCCTGCAGTGTGAGCCAGGCTTTACACATCAAGCATGTTTTAAGAAATAACAATGGAAAAGTAGCACATTGGAATGCCAAAAACCTTTAAAGAATTACTGCATGTTTGATAGATTCCATCGTTGAGTGATGGTTATGGACTGAAAGGTGCCATATTTATTATGTTTTGAATTCAAATTCAATTGATTCTACAAATACACTTAACAAGTGAATTTGTTTTACATCTACACCATGCTGACCACTGGTTGACTGCATGGTTTTTTTAATCAGAAAAAAGGGATATGTTTACTATTCCTACAAATGATAGCCTCCTTTGAAATGAGTGTCAGCTTTGTTTCATTCTATTTAATCAGAAAATTGCTTGCCATTCGATTTTTCTTACTCACTGAATATACTACTGCACTCCGAAATGTCACATTACGAGAGTAGAATTGTTTGCGAATGCTGTTTCATGTTGACTTTCGCATTACACAGAATTATTACAATGCGGTATAACTATACCAACCATAAAGCTTTACGGCTTCTCATATTATTTTGTCAGACAGGATATGAAAGATCCAAAATCTCCGAATGCAATCTAGGCTTTTGCTGTTAGACTGATGTAAATGCAAAACCAGAACTCAAAGTAAACACCATCCTAAAAGACGTAAACATGTCCTCCAAAGAGCAAACATCTTTCCTAGAAAATATGAGGTGAAAGATCTTGTCGAATATCACCCTGCTAGACAGCCAGACCACTTGGGCATGCAGATTATATGCATACGTCTTGGTACACATGCATGTTTGCATGCGCTGTTCTCATCCCAATGAATGTTTGCATTTCTTGCCGGTCTCAGAGTAAAACTCTGATATAAGGAATTACAACACATTTTTCTGTTTATTCCAGCTTAACTTCTACAGCTTTGATCTCTTCGCTATCAGTTAAAGCTGGAGTGTGTTATTTTTGATGTTAAAATCCAGTTTAATATGCAGACAACCTTAAGTAAGCCATCTGTATGCCGATTCGCCCAAAAAGTGTAAACACTGTGACTCTGGCGCTATCAAAACATTGCTCTGTTTGTTCATGCATTCAAAAAGACACATTCGCTCAAGCAGTGATGTTGGGACGGGACTATCTGTATCTGTTTGTCTGACCAGCAGGAGTGTTTGAGAAAACCGATCTGAATTCAGAAATCATTGCAGAATTTTTACACGTCAGTTTGAAGACTTCAATGTTGTTGGCCTTCGGCTACAGCAAATACCTCTGGGTCTGGGAGTTCTCAGTCTCTATAGCAGCATGTTGCACCTCTCGCTGTGATTTCACAGTGAAAGCCTCCTTTAATTGCGATGACACTATTGGTCACAAGTGGAAGTACTAGTTGAGTTTTAGGTCTCAAGCCTCATTTAAACGTCCCCCCACGCTGAGCGCCACTCTTCGCCTTGAGGACCTTCACATGGTGGTTTAATTGATTGCAGTTAGCCAGAGGTGATCATTAACTGAAACTTGCTCTCTGATCACACTTCTGACTATTTGGAAAATAAATAAATAAATAAAACATCAAGAAAGAAAATCTATTCTATTTATACACTTGGTACTTCACACAGATATTTTAAGCTCATGGCAGATGAGCCTGGCTGTCAGGAAAACGCATGAATGTAATTTAGGACACTTTACAATAAACGGAAGTTTTTCTAACACTTGTTATTAATGATTCTAATTAAGTGTTAATTCAAAGTGTCATTTCTAAAATGAGACTAAGTTTATGCCTGTGGTTTAAAAAGTGAACATACTTATTCAGTTATATCATTTACAGCTTACATTTCTAAGGATTAAAGCAACAATGTAAGATCTTGCAGGTTCAAATGAAGATAAATCAAAAACAGGCATAATCAGTATAGTTGTATAGCTTAAAATAGACATTGAAAAACAATTAACAAACTCTCAGACCACTTACAAAAGCCATATATGATCCTCCTACTTGATATTTGAAAGGAGTGTGCTATCAGTGATAACTACTATTTACCAAAAAAAAATTTTTTTTGTTAACTTAAAAAAAGAAAGAAATAAAATATAAATATTAGATTAAAAACTTTAACTAAAAACAAAAATTAGAATTCATGTTTTGGCAACTAGCAGAAACAAAATAAATGAAGTTGACGTACTAAAATGACTGAAGTTAAATAAATTAAAAAAAGCTAAACCAAATTAGACATATTGTTATACAAAAATGGCCAAATAAGGTCACTAAAGCTTAAACTAAAATTAAACTTTTGAATCTTTTGAAATTTGCATTATTACTTATCTTACCAATGTTCTCGTTAGACCTTCAAACTTCTAAAGAAACTTGGAAGTTGCCATTATATCTCATTTATCTGCAAAGTCTTAAATTACTCAATTTATGCTCAATTTGATGCACTGGTTACATAACTCAAGCATTTAATCACTCTCAGATTTTTTTGGTGCTCAATATGATGCACAAGTCTACCTCTGTACCAAACACAGAAATAAAGCGATAGTAATTTAGCACAATGTCCAAGCTGCTCTTTTCCATACACTGAAACTAAATGGCACACATTACAGTCCCAGGTCTGCATCCACTATCATCGTAAAGAAAAAAAACAACCAAAAAAACAGCTGTGATATTTTCCTAAACACCTTCTTTTACAGTATATTCCACAAAATAAAGTCTTGCAGGTTTGGGACGACATGAAGGTGAGTAACTGAGTAAATGTTCTGGGTGAACTAACACTGCAGGGCACCTTGACTGGTGTTTAGGTGGCTATAGTCTCCTATAAGGTAAGTCTCGTCATCTATACAGTGCTAAATAAACTTTCTGTCTCAAAGTCGTCTCTGTTGCCTGGAGACCCGCCTGGCCGGAGATTTGCATGCAAAGGATTAGAGTGTAGGATGGTGAACATGATGTCTGCTGCCTGTGACAAACTGTAATGAACCTCAGCGCCCCTTATCAACCCTGCACAAACCAGGAATGATCACACCAGAACAGTACAAGGCAGCTAAATTGAACAGAGTGTGGAGAGCAGGAAGAAACGGCAGGCCAATAACAATGAGCCTGCAGCTTTTAATACATAAAAATAAGGTTCAATTACAACTATCTGACTCCTATAAATGAGGAACCCTATTAGTTTCTTTCTTTCATTTCTTTTTTCTGTCTCTCCTTCCCTGCAGTCCATTGTTAAAGGGATAGTTCATGGAAAAATGAAAATTCTGTCATCATCTACTCACCCTCTTGTCATTTTAACATGAGATTTTTCTATTCCATGGAACATAAAGGAGTTATTTAGCTGAATTTCCAAGTTACTTTTTTGTCCAGCAATGAAAATGAATAATAATAGGCGCTGGAAAGGACAAAGTAGTACCATATAAGTGTCCCATAAGAATCACACATTATATTCTAGATCTTCTAAAGCCATATGTCAGCTTTGTGTGAGAAACCGCCATTGGACTACAGCACTTTCATTGCATTTATGTGCATTTGGAATCGGCAGCTCCTTTCCACTTTTATTTCTAAAAAAACCATAGGTTTTAAATAGATGATGGTGAAGGTGTTTTAGGTGAACTATGTAAATCTAAATAGTTTAAATTATTGGAAAATGGTGTCCTTCAAGTTGCAATACAAATGTAGGAATTAAGAGAGTTTAAATGCATGATAAGGGAAAAGTTCAGAATCTTAGGGATGTAGAGGTACACAAAAATAACAGCAGTTTACTACAAAAACTAAATGAAAAAAGTCTGTCAATACAGCTGCGACTGGCTGCAATTCGGCTAAACTGGTCAATATAAATACATTGCTGAGAAAGGGTTAGGGTTAGGAACAAAAGTATTGCACTGTAGTGGAAGGAACCCATCATCTGTTCTATTCAGTATATAATGGCAATCAATAAAAGTAAATTACAATTACAATTAAATGTAAACCAAACAAGCTATTAAAAAGAATAAAGTTTGCTTAATAAATTTCAGTATTAGAAATAAAAAGACAAGTGCTGTATTATGCAACACAATGCCATGCTTGTGTCGTATTGCTGGATTCTTCTGATAATCTCTTAAATCCAGTGGCAGGGTGTAAACACAGTAAATACCCTGTAGGCCTTGTAAGCAAGCAAAGCTCTCCTATGATACAGCGCCCTCAGAAAAAGATAATACATAGCAGAAAAAAATTTCCCATGCTAATTCTAACAGAGTCAGGGACTGATACGGGTCTCTATAATGCATCAGCATCGCTCTTGGTTCCATTATCTTCTGCTGGGGAGCAGCGCTTCTATACGGTCACAGAAATCCACGGGATTAAGCAGGAAGGAGAAGCCATTTCTAATGAGATACGAGTTTAAACCATTGTAAGAAGGTGATCGGCTCTCTGAGTGAGGATGGAGTAAAAGTGCACAAATAATGTGTGACACTGTTTAAATGTTGAATACATAGAGGAAAAAATATTGATTTTATCGGTGCCTTATGTTATTGCTGCCTGGCATTTTTACATTATCAGCCATGCTGAAGTGGTACTGCACAAACCCAAACAAGCTTCTGTGCTAAAAGACAAAAAAAGTGTCCTAAAAATTGTTGTCAAGTAAATAATGTTTAATTTACAGAATGCACATTCTAAAAATGAATGCTGATCTTAATCTGAGGATCTTGATTTACAATTTTTATTGACCTACAACAACATTTTAACATATTTTTGGATTACTGTGTTAATTGCCTTGATACTTTTACTCTTCCTTTTGATCAATTTAATGCATTCTTGCTGAATAATGGTATTCATTTATTTTTATTATTATTATATTGATCTCAAACTTTTAAACAGTAGTGTACATTATAATGTACTTAAAAATACATGCTGCATAAAATACAAACGGAAATGGATTATGTTAACCACTGCGCAAGAAGCTCCTCTCTTAGTATGTACTGTAAAGAAGAGGACGTGAAATGAAACAAGACTGATGCACCGTCCAGAATCATATTTTATTCATTACAGTGCACAGTGAAACCACCATCTGAACAAAGAAATGCAACTGTAACAATTATCATAACTTTCTTTGGCCTGACAGACTTGCCAGCGTTATCCTGGCTCTCACGCAAAGGCCAATTAGCTTTCAGACAGAGATGGTTGGGACGGAACAGAGCGGGAAGCTGAACACGCACTAAAACGTTTCTGGTTAAAGGGATGCCAATCATGTGCGTGCAGCGCTCTGCCCGAAGCACGCTGAACAACAGCCACCCATGCAGCTAATGCTGAACGCATGCTTTCTCAGCTGCTGGCTGGTATAATCCTCTGTGTGCTTCAGAAAAATGACAATTAGAGTGAAAGAATTTACATTGTGGATGTACAGTAGGATGGTGAATGTATAATATAATCAAGATTGGGCAAGCAATTAGCTGTTAGAGTTCTGGTGATCTTGTCACGACTCGAGACTGCGGTGCTCGCAACTTCTTCCTGGATGACAAAACAATTTTTAAAGGAATCGTTCACCCCAAAATGAAATTTCTGTCATTATTTACTCACCCTCATGGGTAGTTACCTCAAAAAAGTTTTAAAGCAAGTTACCGTATGGCTTTAGAAGACTTCGAATATAGCACACAAGTCATATAAATCAGTTTTATGATACTTTTTTATGGTATTTCTTGCATGCTTTAGAAAGCTTGACAGCCCCATTACTCATTCACTTTCATTTTTTGAAAAGAATAGGCAGGATTCACCTCAAAAATTCACTTTGAACAAGAGTAAATGGTAAACTATTCCTTTAAGGGTTGGGAAAAATGATTTTACACACATATATGTATGGACAAATTAAACCAAAATCTTCTTCCAAGTCCCTATCATCTCCATTTATTTTAAAGTTCACTGATTTATATTTTTGTGAAGTGTTTTGCATATTGTTGTCTATTTCAACTACACAAGGTTGGAAATAAATAAACTGCGACAAAAGACATACAGTCTGCATGACAGAGAGAAGGCAAGAAAGGAAACCAGCGAGATAAACAGCTCCAAGATCAGGATTTCAATGGCCATTAAACCTCCGCTTGGCTTTAAATCACTGATAACTTTGCCTGGCTCCTCTAAGCACTTCTCGTTTCTAAGCTTTAGATCCACAATGTGAAGATTTTATAATTGCTTCATATGCATAAACCTGCTAGAAATGTGTGAATCTGGAATACATAAACCTAGATGTTTATTACTGTGTATTTTGTTTGTATTTCTATATTATTTATAATATATTATTATTATTTAAGTAATATAACCATCAATTTTTGAATCGAAAAGCAGAAATGAAATATAAAACTGTTTATATTCCAGAAAATACACATTTTATAAATTGTAATTATTCTAACAATGCTTTTTAAAAATATATCAGATTGTATTTGGATTGAAGCGTCACCATCTTACTCCAGTTTGTTTCTCTAATTCTCTTTTTTGAAGTGGGCATTTCTCAGTATTGTGTTTGACATTATTAGTACAGAACAGGTTCCAACTGCGACCGCACAGTCCTTAAACAGCTTTTCCTCTGAGGAATCAGAACTGTCTCTGTGTGTAAAAGAGATAGAGGGACATCAAGTGTACATCAAGGAAAGACTCCACTGAAAGAGATGCTTCATTCAAATAGTGGTTTAAGATGCTAAACCAATTGAGAATTTTGAAAGGCGAATATCATCTTTATTCATTCATGAATAAAGAGATCAAGGATATATCTGTTGATTTTAAGAGCAGAAGTGCTATGCATATCCTTGTCTAACCTTTATCAGTGAATATTTATTAGACACAGTGACATTTCAGAATGTGAAAACAAACATAAAAATAAACAAACAACATGCAAAATAGTTGTGAAACTGAGAAGTGCAATATTGTAGGTGCACCGTAAAAGTTTGAGTACACTGAAATCACTGAAAATCTGAAAAGCCATAAATAAACAGTAAACGACATTTTCTTTGATGAATAGAAATTCAAAATAACAGCATTTATTTAAAATAGAAATCTTTTGCCACATTATAGTGACATTTACTGTCACTTTTGATCAATTTAATGTATCCTTACTGAATAAAAGTATTCATTTCTTTAAGAAGAAAAAAAAAATACCTACCCCAAACATTTTAAGGGTATTATACACATTTCAATCATTAAACTTTAGAAACCACAACCAAATCTTGACCTAAATAAGTACTTTCAAGAGCTTCAACAAAAATGAACAAAAATCCTCATCAAATTATAAAACCCTAAGGAAAGGAAGGTGCCCCTGTTATTGACTGTTTCAAGAAAAAAAAAAACCTTCCCTACCCATGAGAGTAACCTGACCTCATTCTTTGGTTCAGTGCATGCACTCTGCTCTTGTTTATGTGCTTGGCATCTAGAAGAGCTTTATTATTTACAGCCACAGTATATTCAATCATCCTGCAGCACAGCTACAAATACTATAAATATCAAGAGCCTGGATCAGGAGAAGTCTGAGCTCTCAGCCCAGACGAGCAATCACATCTATTCATCCGGAGATGCAGGGCAACCTGAGAGCACTGAGAAAGACTGTCTGTGGACCGTCTGAGATCACCGTGTGCTCGCTGCAATCAAAGCACACTGCTTTGCTTTTACTTTTTAGTTTGCTTTTAAAGGCTTGGATAGATTCAGTTGTTATTCTCTTGATGTCTCCTTCACATAGGAAACAAACGGCAAGCAATGGCACTACAATGAACATCAAAGCTCTGCGACTGCTCAAGAAATAAAGTTGTGTTTGACTGCTCATCACAAACATTGTGAATTAAAGAAACAGTTCTCTCTAAACAACAAGAAGAAGAAAAATGAAATGTTGTCCTTTAATTTATGCCATTCTCTTTATGCTGTTCCAAACCTGTATGTTGTTTTTCTCTTTAACAATTACTCTCAGGAAAAAAGGTACAAAAGCTGCCACTAGGGAGGTCCATTTTCAGAAGGTACAATTTATTAACTAATCTGTACGCTTTAGGCGGTGATATGTACCTTTGAGGTACCAAACATACACCCTTTAGGTAAAAAGGCACACCTTTTAAAAAGGCAGCACTCAAGTGAAGCTTTTGTACCTTTTTTTTTTCTGAGCGTGTACAACAGTCCATAATCAGGTTATGTATTCTTGTATTTCTATTCCTCACAGCCTTGTTTTCGTTTCTGTCACAAATTAAACATGGCACTACCCTGACTAAGGTCTACAGTGACCATGCCAAGCTCCAACAAGAACCAAAACACAGTAAAATCAAAGTTAAATGTAGTGCATATGTGTAAAAGACCTGTGTGAATATTCTTTTAAAATTGTTTTTCGTGTTTCACAAGAGGAAAAAAAACAACAGCATATGGGATTGGAACAAAACTGTGGGTGAGAAATGATAATTTCTTTCATTTTTGGATAAACTGTTTCATTGTGAGAATTTGCACAGACACCGTCTCCAAGGACAAATCCCTGGGGTATCCCACCATTTGTCGTTAAAACCGTAATCCAAAGAAACCAAAGCATGTGTTTCGCTATAATTAAAATGCCTCAGATGTGACTGCGAATATTAATATTCAATTGCACAAATCCAGATACAAGAATGAAACATGTTCTTCTTCAATATGAATATTTGACCTTTGTTAGAACTTCAGGAACCAACATGTGATCACGGCCAGAAAATGTATAAAACAACCTTAAAATGACTGAAACACAAAAGAACATATTTTGAAGGTCATTGGGGTCAATGTAGTTTTGAACTTTCATTATATGAATAAAAACGATGACAGAATGTTCCGTTTAAATCTTTAAATGCTGCTACTAAGAGCTTGTTAATACAAGGTAACTATCAAACAGTTCAATACACTTACAAACTAGATACAAAACCCAAAGCTGGAATTCAATCAGAAATGCCTGCAGCTTCATTTTACTGACATCATTTAGAAATTCTTCTGACAAGTCTGGTATGTCTGGCCAAGTCAAAGAAAAGGGATCCAAAATTCTTCCAACGCTTTGTGAGCAGCATGATCAGACATGAATATTAAAGAGTTCCCTCCTATAAAACCATATACAGACTTCTACAACAGTCATTATCATGCAAAGAGACAGACGGTGCTAGAGGGTGACATGAGTATATACACAAAATAATAGTGCTGGCATATTGTCAAATGAATGAATTTATTACCACTGTAAGCCAGCCAAAATGTGTTTACTGCAAAAGACAATTGCTAGCATTTGATTTTTTTTAAGTCTTATTGCAGTGATATTTTTCTATGCATTATTTCATAATGACTCCTGAGAAATGCTTTTGGCCATCTCAAGGAATTCATCTTTAATATTGCTTTCACTTATAGCTTCTCCTTATCCGATGAAATGAAACACACCAATTTCTTGCAGCTGAAAGCATCCTAACATCATCAAGCATAATTAAGTTCAAAGGAATAATAACTTCATCTTGGCAAATTGCGTAACCACGTGTGGACTGAAACCACACAAATGCCGAGCAGAATGACTGACCTATTTCACCTTTTATAACCACCTTCGATATCCTGAATGTTCAGTTCCTCAATGGCCAGCATGGGTGTTAGCAAAAGCATTGAGCAGTGTGCAATGTGTTTAAGAGAAGGTGCTGAGACTGTCTTTTATATGTATGCTTCCAATTCAGTCACCCTAATGAAAGCAATTCAGTATGATTAGTCAAAGTTATCTCCCTTAATGGGAGGACTTATCACCTTGACGGTGCACGCTAGACACGGAGGAGAATTGTAATCTATCCAACCCCACTGGCATACGGGACACCCTACCAGTGAATCAAGAATATTTTGGCCTTTCATTTTAAAGAAAGCACATCAAAGCTACAACTATAAAACATAAATGCATTAATAAATGTATGTAGACAGGAATTGCACGGTCACGCTTTTACACACTTTTGATGGCATGGCAAGGAAAAAATAGAGATATTGTTGTATGTTGGTACAGTATATTTTTAATTTCAATAATTTTGTAATTAGAAATTGGAATAATTAAAATATTTGAAGAATCTTCATGATTATTTGTAACATTTTTGAAAGAAAATATCATGCTTACCATAAGACTACCTTTATTTACCTAAAATATATTAAAATATAATAAAAATACGATGTAAAACAACACAACAACAACTTTATATATTTTAAAATATATAAATTTATTTCTGTCATTGCAAAGCTGATCAGCAGCCATCACTCTAGTCTTCGGGATAGATATTACAATTTATACACATATTAAATAAACATATTTTTGATCATTTTTATTGATATATGATAATTAGATTGATAATTATTTGATCAGTAATATCAATTTATCTATGCCACTGTTCAGCCTGATGCATTTGTTTCACAAAATTTTGGTTGAACTCTGCAAATGTGAGATTCTCACCATATCAATGATGTTCACTGCATAAACAGAACTCTCAAGTGTGGTTTCATCTGTCTATTGGAAGATAAGCCTGAACCAGGATAGCAGAGGTTTAGCTGGTCTGGGGATGTCACGCTCATTTAAATACATCAAATGTAAAGCCAGGTCTTATAATATATTCCAGAACACACAGCAAGACCAGGCAAGATAAAGGCTGAAGGACAGTCGCTTCTTCCATGGCTAGAGGTTTTTCCCCAGCTTTTATGAGAACAGACGCCTTGGCTCCTGTTAAAGCTAATGTCACTCAAATGTTATCTCTAGGTGAATGAGACACTGTCCTTACGGGGACCCACTAGGACCTGTCCAAAAGGAAATGGTGATTATTTGAGAGGATGCCATTTCTAGATCCATGCTCTGTCAACTCCAGTTTATGAAGAGCGTGGCATCCCTCCACTCAAGGTCATGTCAGTGGGAAAGCCAGTCGACAGCTCTGTTAGATGGCACTGAGAGCATGGGAGGATTGCTCGGAAAGCTGGAGCAGATGGCAATCATGTGACAAAAACTGTATTTGGAAAAAATATGTAAAATAACCCAATGCAGATTCTAAACTTGATAATGAAGCTAGCTAAGCAGGTCTATCATTACTTGCTGTTATACTGCCAAAATACACAATTAACATAAACATTTTGTTATGCAGTTTTACACATTGCTTTCCTACTGGGTAAGCATTCCATTTACATTTGACCACATTAATGCATCTCTGCAAAATGGATATAAATCCAATCTACTATTCCCGCACAACATGCACTCAAACCACCTCAGGAGATCGGATTACCATTGTGTCTTGAAGTGCATTTACACTTGGTCTTTTCATGTTTGGATAGCTTAAAAAAATACATTTAGTGACTAAATGTGGGTAAATACCCTCAATGGGATCGGCGCTGGTAGCCTTGTGGGCAGTGCGTCGACATACACCGCCGTTGTGCTTAGGGCGTCAAGAGTTCGAGTCCCGCAGACCTTTCCCGATCCCGTCCCCCCTCTCTCACTCCCACTTCATTTCCTGTCAACTCTGATCTATCCTATCAAAAGTAAAGGCAAAAACGCCAAAAAGAAATCTTTAAAGGGGCCCTAGAATGGTGTGAGAAAAGATCATTTTTATGTTTATTTGGTGTCATGCAATGTGTTTACTGGGTTTAAATAAAAAAAACAAAACATTATTTTCCACATATTTAACATTATTTTATGTCCTCTAAGCCCCGCCTTTCTGA
>SCHK01122777.1:279-20180 GCA_004124795.1 Poropuntius huangchuchieni
CAACTGCTGGCTTGCGTTTTCTGGAATGACTGCTCCATTGAAAGTTAGATTGCATACAGTATAGCAGATCACTTCGGTTGACTAACCTGCCAGCAGGAGGGGAGCAAAGACGCTTTGATTATGGATGCTGGCAGGATTTCAATATAGACTTTCCATTTAAAAAATATACAATATCTAGAGAAGACACTTGATTATACTCTCATTTTCATTTCTGCTGATTTTTGGGTCATGTGACACTGCGGACTGGAGTAATGGCTGCTGAAAAGTCAGCTTTGCCCTCACAGGAATAAAATACATTTTAAAATAGAAAACAGTTATTTTAAATTATATTTCACTAATTTGCTGTTTTTGCTGAATTTTTGTACAAACCCCAATCTAATCTATTTGAATAGTATTTGAACAGTGTTTGTCCAAATCAAAGTTGTTAGTGTGAGTGAAAATACACAACCTTTTCTTTGTTCAGTCATCAAATGTAGCCATCAAGTAGTGATTGGTAAGCAATAGCAGTAATGAAAGAAACTGTCAGTGCTGTATTAAATTCTGTAAATAGTAAGCAGTGCATTTGATATAAGATGTTATGCTCTGCAGCCACAAAAAGGCTGAGACGTCAAGTATCAGTAACGCTTTATGCTGTTCCCATTACAGTAACAGGAATAGGTGGACTCGGTAACAGCTGTGTTTGCAGTTCTTCCTTAGGTGTAGTGTGTGATAGAGCTCTTTGCAGTTTCCTCGCTGAGAGGCTTCCCTCAGGATAAATGTCTAGTTCTGACTCAAAGTCTTTTCAGTTATGTGTCATACTCAGATGTGAAATACTGAAGTTTAAAATAAATACAAAACGTAAACAAAAGGGCAAAAATGCAACAGGTCGCCTAATTGGAGACTTCACATGTTAAAATCTACACGAAGAGCATTGTGTTGCTTTGGTTTTCAAGAAACTCTTGATTTTTCCTACCCAGATTACCCTCATAAATACGGAGCAGAAGGTGGCTGTGCAGATCACACTGTTTTTGAGAGAATGAAGAAATACCAGGCATCTGCAGTGGAGGAGCCCACCCAGGTCAGCGCCAACGCCCCTTCACACAGCTCCACCGATATCACCAACTAGCACCGTGATTCTGATCTCACAATGCAAACAAACATGGAAACCCCACCACACAAAGAGATCTGGAACATTTCCTGTTTCCCATGATTGTGATATCAGTTTGAAACCCTGCCTGGACACATCCGTTATTCATCTGATATAAATTAGATATAGATTACAAATGATGAGAAATGCATTCTTTTATTACTAATAATAATAAGAAGAAACAATTTTCTGCTCAAAGCCTCTTCAGTTAAGTTTTTATACGTCTTGCTGTTTTCTCTGCAGCAGAAGTACCACGTCATTGATGAAGAGATGGCTGATGGACCGGTGATCCTGAGGAAGCGGCGTGCAGCACAGATAGAGAGAAATACCTGTCAGCTCTTCATCCAGACGGATCACCTCTTTTTCAAATACTACGGCACCCGGGAGGCTGTGATTGCACAGGTACACCTAAAGCACAGGTGACTTGGTGGTATATAGTGCCTGCAGCTTTTTATATTGTACGTTTATTGGGTTGTTCTTTTGGGCTGTGCAGATTTCCAGTCATGTGAAGGCCATTGACTCCATCTATCAAAGCACAGATTTTCAGGGCATCCGCAATATCAGCTTTATGGTGAAGAGAATCAAGGTGAGTGTGTTTCTCTCTTTCTTCAGTCTGCTTCTTAATTATATGTGTGTCATTCCCTGTTGGAAGAGAAATATGGATTAAGTGTATTTCGTAGTTACTGATGCGAATGTAAATATGTCTGGAATATAAACAGGATATTCTTCTTCCGATCCACCATGATTTGCTGGCTAGAATACAAGTCTGTCTCGACTGACTGGCTCATGTTGTTACGGTTGTACAGAGGGGTTACAGATCTTGCCCAGTATTGACCAGATGTCAATAAAAGCATGTCAGCCCATGTACTGCAGCTCTTTTGAAGACTCGTACAGTTCACTTTTTAGTCCCAGACTACTGTTTTACAATTGATTTTTTTGGCTGCTTAAGGGTCCGTTCACACAGAGTGTGTTTTAACAAAAGTGTTTTGTACACAAAAACAGAACTGTTTTTAACTTGACACCCTGACACCGCTCTTGCATGAGATGGCAAAAAAAGTCAATGACGTCTTTCTAAGAATGTAGACACAAGATGTTCAATCTATCCAGGATCTCATGTAGACTAAACATCGACTGCAGACTGTCATTTGTATTAAACTGAAGTTTGTTTGCGTCTTCATTTCAGATCAACACTACTGAAGATGAGAGGGATCGTACTAACCCTTTTCGATTTCCCAACATCGGTGTGGAGAAATTTCTAGAACTCAACTCAGAGCAGAATCACGATGACTACTGCCTAGCCTACGTCTTCACAGATAGAGACTTTGACGATGGCGTCCTGGGTCTGGCCTGGGTCGGGGCTCCTTCAGGTATGATCACAGATGCACATACAAAGTCTCGCAGTTTTATCTTCTGAGAGGTTTTCTCTGTGTGCTAGTGACCTAAATTAGTGTCTGCTAATCTGAAATGAAATCAGCATACGTGTCAAGAGGCAAGGCAGGGCAGAAGACCTGCGAATCAGATGTGAATCTGCATTTAAAAATCCAAATAAATAAAGTATTATTAGTAGTAGTCATAATACATTTATTTAAAAGGGATAAGCATGTAAATATTTTAATTCTATATTCATCTGTATTCATTTTATTTAACTTGAACATAACAGAAGTCTGAGAAATGTCCTTATTTAGATTGGTTCTGCATTTTCTGTGAGATGTTTTTTTTTATTTTTTTTTTAACTTTTTTAGTAGATATCTAAACTCTGTTAGTCTCAAGGTAAAGAGAAGTTAGACAAGGACGGCACTGCATCCAAGCTTTGCATACGGAATAGGACTGTAAAGCTGAGCACAACTTGCCTTTCAGCTCTTCTAGATAAAACCCTTTTAGTGTTTTCACATATTTGCCAACACAAACATGCATATCTTAAAAGCAAGATTCTTTTCATCACTTTTAGTGCACGTTTGTTTCTATTAATGTATTCATGTTGCTAGGGAGGTGTGCATCCCTCTCACCTCTTTGGCATATTTATAATGTGAGATCACTTTGAGGATTTCAGTTCACTTTTCTGCCTGCTACACAGACACTCACTAACACACAGATACACAGCTTGTTGCATAAACAGTTCTGCTTAATTTATTTAAAAATTGTTTTTTTTGTATTGATTTTTATTCAATAACTTGAGTTTATGAGCATTTATGTTGTCTTGTTTAATGTACGCAGTGTCTTGAAGGCTTATTAAGATTCTTAACCTGTTGTAAAGCACTTGAGTCCTCATTAGGGCAATTGTGTTTTTGCACCAGATGGAACTGGATGCTTATACATATTTCAGTTTTTAGTTAAGATATGAATATTTTTGAGCATAAAACAAGCTCATATCTTCATAAAGACTTTTGAATGTCACCTAAAAAATCTGTAATTAATGTCTGTATTTCAACGAAAAGTAAGAATTTAATCTTTGATGGAATCTTTCTCTTTGCACTCAAAATAAAGAGCTTTCTGGAGCATTACTACATTTATGATAAACCAGTCCTGAGATTTAAACACTGTTCTTGAGGAGGAAACACACACATACTCACAAACATCCTGTCAATCAATAACGGTAAATTAGCATTGTTAAAGTCTGCTGCTTTGGTCCCGCTCCAGCTAGTCACTAGAGACAGCAGCAATTGCTGTCTTTGTGAACCACTGAGCTGAGTGAACAAACTAATCAGCCTACATATTTGTGTTTGTATGCAAGTGTTTTTGTATCGTTAGGCAAGGAATATAACAGAAACTTAATTCAAAAATGCTTACAATTTGATGCTGATATATTGTGCTCAAAGTGCTGATGTAATAATCTGTGATAATACTGATTTAAATGGCTGAATTACAAGTTTTTACAAACTTTTTCCCTCCAGTCTGGTCATTCAAAACAATAGTTTGAGATACAAATTTAAAATTTGAGTTGGCTTGTGAGTTGTAAAACTTTTGTTATTTTGCCAGTACACTTAATTAGTTTTCTTTAGTCTAATTCGAGCAGAAGGTGTGTGGGAGTATTATCACACACAACAATTTTACAGGTACTAGTGCTCTGACGGCAGAGTGGTATGTGTCTTTGCCCTATGTCTATGTGTACACAATGCCAGTTGTTTTTATTCGGTTATATTTGCTTCTTTTGTGGGCGTCTTAGCCACAGCTACAGTGAGATCACTTCATTTCTACACTTGTCAGTGTTGAATGATTAATCAAGCTTAAATATCAGTGTCACCAAACAATATTTTGCTCATATTCCCCGTCCCAATCTTCCATTGGTTGGACAAAGAGATCATTGGTAAAGCAAGTGTTGCTGTGTCAGCATAGATGGGACAATCAAACAAACAGCAGGTTGAAAGGGCCAAAGTATTTATACTATTTGAAGAATTATAGCTGGTCTCCAAATTAAATTGGGGGTAGAAGTAAAGGAAAAGAATAATTAACACTAATCACATTCACTTGAACGTCTGAGGGATGCTTGTAGAAATGTTTATCAGAGCAAAAGAATGTATACAAATTTGTTTTTATTGTAGTTGCTCCTTTTAATTCCTTTATGATTTCATGATAATGATACCATCAAATAGAGATTTTATGTAATTTATGATTTATTTTATTTATTGTTTAATTTATTTTTTATGCTTCTCTGGTTTCAGGCAGCTCTGGTGGAATCTGTGAGAAGAATAAGCAGTACTCTGATGGGAAGAGGAAGTCTCTGAACACTGGCATCATCACAGTGCAAAACTATGCTTCACACGTTCCCCCTAAAGTCTCCCACATCACCTTCGCTCATGAGGTCGGACATAACTTCGGCTCTCCGGTGAGTCCTTCTCAGTTCATGTGCTGCATCCTTGACAGATTAGCAATAGACAACACCCCTCAGCTGGATCCTTTATGACCAAATTAATTTTACTCTCTAAAGCTCTAAGAATAAAGCACACATTACAGTACTGCCTTTGAGGCCTTTTAAATTGTCAGTTTCATCTAGCCAGTCTTTTGTAGTAACCTGACCTCGCATTTTCTCAATCCGCTGTAAATCGTTTCAGTTTAAAAGCAATTGCTAAGAATTGCCCCATGGCCCACTGAAAAATAGTAGTTGTAGTTGTAACTAATGTAGTTTCTGCCAAATACGTATAGTTCAGTTGCAAAGAGAATATTTTTAGAGTAATGATAATTAGTAAATTCAGTTTATAAAGCACTTTTCTCAAACTCAAAATGTTTTTACAGCGATTCATAGGTATATCTGCTCTCTCAGTATGGTCTGTTCAGGTGGTCAGCGTGAAGACCAGCTGAACATCAGTTTGGCCAGGCTCCGTAAACCAGCTTAGGAACAACAAACCAGCTTTTTTTTCTGATCTACAGGGGTTTTCAGGAAGAATAGGACACCAATCTATGTACATGAGGAATATTAGAATGCCAAAATTGACTGAGCAGAGGGACATTTCTACTCATTTCAAGAAGCATCTTGAGATTTCACAGAAGACCTTATTTTAACATCTTTTTTTAATGTCCGTTCCCCATCATTGTAATAGTGCAAAATGTGCATTACCTGCATAGATTGCAGAGAGAGCACCCCCTTCTGGCCTTTGTAACACCTTCAAAGCAACCTTAGTTTTTCTTGTTCATTCTGGTACTGACCAGGTTTTCAACCTTTCTTATGTAGCTTCAGGCAAACGCTGCAGGGCAATAGCTTCCAGGATAGTGAATATTTCAAGTGTGTCTGTACGCTTGTTACTGATTACACCGTTCTTCTTTCTCTTTCTTCCAGCATGACTCAGGAAATGATTGCACTCCGGGAGAGTCTAAGACTCAGGACCAGAAAGAAAGAGGCAACTACATCATGTATGCCAGAGCCACATCGGGAGACAAGTTCAACAACAACAAGTTCTCCATCTGCAGCATTCGCAACATCAGCCAAGTGCTGGATAAGAAGAGATTTCTCTGCTTTGTTGGTGAGATTTTAACCTCCTACGAGAATTCATTGTAAAAAAATACTGGCAATTTTCTGACAGGATATCATCTAGTAGATTTATGGACAGTTTCTAAAGCACAATTACAGGTAAAACGCAATAAGTGCAGAAAATTCTATCTTATTAATACAGTGCATGGTGCCCTATTTTTACAGATTTTTGTATGTCACATGATTGTGTGGAGTAGTGTTTAAGGCTCTCGGCTGGAGCGAGACATGAGCTATCACAGCGGTGGCCTCGAGTGAGGCACTTAACCTCAGATCGCTCTGGGAGAATTGTCATTATAATGAGCTCATGACGCCGTTCTGTAAAAATGTTTCATCAAAGTCTCAAAAAACTGATTCCATCAGTCCTGATCAGGCGGCAGACTTCTTTTTTTCTTTTTCTTTTTTCAGTCTCCCTGACACTCTCTCACTGACTTGTTCTTTTTTCAGAATCTGGACAGCCCATCTGTGGTAATGGTTTGGTTGAGGCTAATGAAGAGTGTGACTGTGGCTATAGCGATCAATGCAGAGACAAGTGCTGCTATGATGCCAATGCGCCAGAGGCACAGAAGTGTAAACTGAAGCCAAACTCTCGATGCAGGTGTGCAAGAAGAACTTTAACAGTCTGTTTAATCGGTATCATTAACAGTAATTTGTTATTATGTTAACACCTATTTTATTAAGTCTAATACAGCATTCCTTTTTCCTTGTACTTTTCTCTTGCAGTCCCAGTCAGGGTCCATGCTGCATCTCAGAGTGCACCTTTCAGTACAGCGGTGTGAAATGCAGGGAGGAGTCTGAGTGTGCTCTTCAGGGCGTGTGCAATGGAAACTCTGCCCAGTGCCCCACCTCAACACCTAAAGAAAACTTTACATCCTGCCACACAAATACCCAAGTCTGCCTTAACGGGGTAGGTGCTGCATCATGAGCTGTGTGCTCATTCTAAACAGAATGTTTTCTGTCCCTTGGAATTGACAATGCTATAAGAAGTCTCATTGTCAAGAATTGAATGTCAAAGTAAAAACAGATTTTGCGTTTAATAACTGTAATACAATTTATCCTATTTGTTTTCACGTTGGCACGAAATAATATTTTCATGTTGGCCCAAATGCATACATGCATACACATGAAAACTTCCAAGCTTTGAATATTTCTCACTGTATATGTGCGTATGTGTGTGTAATAGTTGTCGGGCTTTTGAGGACATGTTGTCTGAGAATGTCATTTCTTTCTCTTTCAGGTTTGCTCTGGCTCTATCTGTCAGAAGTATCGTCTAGAGGTTTGCACTTGTGCCACTGAGGAGGGGAAAGACGACACAGAGTTGTGTCATGTGTGTTGTATGGAAAAGGGTGAGTAAAAAGTAATTGCAAAGAAATACATATTATTTAATATATAATTAAAATATGTATTTAACACCTATAATAAACTATATTGTTTTAAATCACATTCTTTCTTTTTGTCTTTGTAGGTCAGCCCAACACTTGCAGCAGCACTAGCTCAGATACATGGGCTCAGTACTTTAACAAACAGGTCACCACGTTACAGCCTGGCTCTCCTTGTAATGACTTCAAAGGTTACTGTGATGTCTTCATGAAGTGTAGGCTGGTGGATGCTGATGGCCCTCTGGCAAGGCTTAAGAAGGCCATTTTCAACCCTGAGCTTTACTCGAGCATTGCAGAGTGGATAGTGGCAAGTGTCTTATTTATGTAATCCCTTGTTCCCTGCATTTGTTTGCTTTAATCGCTATGAAAGACCATTAGAAGTGATATTTCTCTCAGCAATATTATTTATCACTTGCAGTGCTCATCTTATTTTAATATTTGTGTTTCAGAGCAATTGGTGGGCGGTTCTTCTAATGGGCATTGCTCTCATCATGCTAATGGCTGGGTTCATCAAGATCTGCAGTGTCCACACACCTAGCAGCAACCCTAAATTACCCCCACCCAAACCACTGCCAGGTAATGTACCCCAAATGATCCCCGTCTAAGGCTGCGTTCCACTCCACTTTTAGACACGCACTCGCAAACTTCCCTAGTACTTCCCCTCAGGGGAAACCCCGCTGCCAGTTTGAAGTGTGTTCTACTTCGCAGAGTGGACGAGGTAAGTTTATATGGACCCTCGACCCCTCGATTTTGACCGAGGCAGCGAGTCTGCTTCATATTCACACTTCAAGCCGCTAGACCACAATGCAACACAATTAGATTCATCCTTGTCCAGGATCTGTGCCATTTTTCTCCAGACGTTATGAGCGATAAAAATATCATTGTATTTGTTTAAGCTGGAGTTGTGGGTATGTCTTGGGTATCATTAAAATTTTTTTGACATTACCGATACCTTTACTTTGATATAATTCCTGAACTATACTATAACTATTTTCAAAAACAATTTTATGAAATCCGTTTTAACAAGATTACATTACACATTACTTAAAAAAACCCAGAAAAACATTTCTAAGGATGACACATGAAGCTAAAAAAAAAAACACCAATTACGAAATTATATGATTTGAATGTGATTTTCATGAGATTCTGCCTATTTTACATGATACAGGGTGTTTACATGAGGAATGCTAAGCAGGTGTAGTGATTAGCTTGATGTACAAATAACATTTCAGCCACATTAGATTGCAAGTACAAACAGTTGACTGTGGCTTAAAGTGAGTTTTGAGTATAAGCGTAGCATAAATCTTATAAATTGTCTTATGTAGCATGATGCTACGGTGTGCATAAATGGTTATGCAACATCCATTCAGTCATGTAGTGTGGACGGAGATCTTTTCTGAAACGCAGTGGAACCGAACGAAAAAAGGAACTAGTGGAAATGTAACATTACATCTGGGACACCGGCGTAAACTAGTGTTTTTTCTTGATGCCTCACCACCAGCAGTTGATTTAGGCACATCAAGCTTGCTGCATGCTTATTGGCTCACTGATATTGATGGGATTAAGCCATTTAGGTATCATAATTTGGTACTGAACACCAAGACATATTTTTTGATGCTCGATAGTATCGAGGCAATTCTTTCGATACCTAAAAAGCATCAAACTCAATACCCTACTTGAACCCCTCACATAAGTGCTTGTCAATGCAAAACAATGGGCAATGTGAAACAACGGGCAGAGGCAGTTGCCACCTTTTAGACAAGGCGTGAACTATGCTGTTGACATTTGCGCAGTGTCCACTGTACGCATACCCTAGTAGTGTACATGTAAAAACTGAAGTACTCTTCAGGACAGAGTTTTGGAGTTTTGGTCACGTCACTGATTTTGAAGAATTGCCTTACCTCCAAAAACCTAGTTTAACCCCTGCGCGCGATGTGATTAATCATACCTGTTTGTGTTATTTTTTTTTAGGCACGCTGAAGAGAAGAAGAAATCCGGCTGCACAGACCCAGCCGCAGCGCCAACGGCAGCAGAGAGAGAACTATCAGATGGGCCAGATGCGACGCTGAGACAGCCTCCTCATTGCCTTGGTTCTTCCTAGTGCCTACAGTGGGAAACACTTCACTCCAAAGAGTTAGCTGAATCAATCAATGAGCCCATCTACAAACTTAAGAAACTGGCAAATAAAAGGACTTCAAAGGACTATACTTAAGAAAACAACCGTTTTAAAGAGTAAGAAACCACTGCTCTGGGAGCCAGCAAAGCTTTCGTTGCATAGCTCAGAGAAAAATTCAGAAGCTAGTCACGAGGAAGAGGACAGAATTAATTATTTTTGTTCAGTTTTTTCTGCTTTTCATATTCTTTCTCAAGTGATTAAACCATTTTTCTTTCCACTAAAGTTTTTTTTCCCCTTTTTTGCCTTTTAATCCTTTTTTTTTTTTTTTTTTTTGGATTGCCACCCTCCTGTGGAGATGAGCATGATGGGATGTCACCTATAGATATTTCTGCCAATCAACAATGGCTGAGAGAACTCTTTAAAGAGACTCATTTTCCAATATGTAATTAAGATGTTTTTAAAATGCAAGCAAAAGGATTAAAAAGCTTTTATTTCTGAAGCTTTCTCATTGTCTCCTGCGTGCAATTGTACAGAGATCTTAAAATACATTGGATCTTTTTCAGTCATGTCATTTTTTATTCTGTTGGATAATTAAGGATGTTTAACTGATACTCAGGATATAACAGGAAATAACAGCACAGAGAGTTTCTGTTGGTGAAAGGATGTTACCAGATTCATTTTGCTGAAAGCCACATTTGTGCAGAGCACTTGTTTCCCCCCCCCCCACCTGATAACCACTAAATAGCTGCAGTTCTTCATTCCATGTGAGCGAGGGAGTTAATGAGAAGGATGATGGTTAAAAAAAAGCTGTCACTCCTGATCTGCTGAGAGTCAATGTTACTTTATGTTCAGCCAGTAACACTGGAGACAGACTTGAGAAGATAAGCACAACATCATGAAAGATTTGCTTTTTCAATACATAAAAGGTTTTTATTTTGCAATAAGATGTTGGAAACAGGAAAGTGTGGACAGTTACACAAATGAGTAAATCTCAGTGGTGTGCATTAGTGAAAGGATGGGATAGAGAGAGAGATGATAGAAGCAATCTGTAGATCCTTTAGAGTGTTTTTACACACCAATCAATATTTATAAAAAGCAACTTTTCTTAAGAGATTTCAGCTGTTACCTCATTTAATAGCTAAAAAACAAAAGATCCAGACTAGCAGCCTATATAATCAATATGCCTTGTGTTGCTATATAGTGTAGCCCATAGTAATTTCACTACTATCACTTCAGTCCAACATCCTTTTTTTTTTTTTTGAAAGAAATCCTTCCATTCTTTCTAAATGTGTTTTGATTGTCTTCTGTGTGTGTCTCAACAAAGGCAAAGGGTTACAAATAATTCATGCATCGCAAATGTTCTTTTTATAAAGTTTTCTGTTTTGCTTTTTGTATTTCAACAGACCAGAAATATTTTGTCATCTGTTTGTTTGTTGAGCGGGATCCTGGTAGAGTGACTGTGAGTCCGATGTTTCTAAAGTCTGTCTTCTCAAACAACCTTGTATCCTTCTGCAAGGATGTGCATTTAAAATATGGATGATTTGCTTAATTCTAGAATATGAGTATTGCTGACTATACGTCCTCCCTTAGATCTAAATCGTCACCTCATTTGTGTATGTCTCTGTACATGTTAATGGGAAATGGGTTTTTAGTGAGCTTGACTTTTACTGTTCTGATTGCAATTGGCTTCAAATTAATTAATAATTTCTGTGTTATTCTGTGGTAATTGGGTTTGGTTGAATTCGTAAGGGACTTGGCCTAGGATTTCATTTTTAAAAAATATTTTTTGCTTGTCTTGCTTTAAGTTTATAAATAATGTGCACTGATATGTAAGCATGGTGTGTGGATAGAATATGAAAAATAAGATGGAGAAAATGTCTAATACTACTGTTAAAATTTTAATGTCCGCTGTGTTTTATACAGTATCTTTCTTTTTCTTTCTTTCCTTTTTTTTTTGCTTTATTTGTAGATTTTTTTTCTCTTCTCTTTTGCGCTCACTTTTGAAAATTTTTACTAAATACTTTGCAAAAAAGTATTGTGCAACGACATGTAATTTTTTGAAGTACTTGAAATGCATTAATAAAATAGCCTTGATCAAAAGCTCCTTTCCCTGTATGGTAAAATATGTCCATGTGTTGAGGTAAATTGTATTTATTGCTTTTATACTCTACAAATTTACACTAATGCATTTTTTTTTTTTATTACTTTACTGCATATTGTAACAGTATATTTCAAGAGCACCGCTGAAGTATTCAACAAGCCTTCACAGTATGTGTCAATGATAGAAATCATCCAATCATGTTATATTTAAGTTGAACTGAGTCACATGCAACTTTCGCAAATCATTTTCTCATGAACAGAACATTTTGTTGTCATCCTCTCACCCTCTTGTTAAACAGCTGTGTAGTTATGTCAAATTTGTTGAATACATAATCATTCGTTGCCAAGTTCAGTTGCAATTTTAAAGAGGAAAGTGATGTATCCTGTGTCTACTTTTTACTCGGACTAGCTATAAGTTATCCTCTAAGTGAGCAAAAATAACACTGAGTTAAAAAACTAATACAGCTAAATATATTTCAGGATGTGTGCTAATTAAAAGAAAGCATCTATATTCTAGTGCCATAGAAATATGACTTGAAAATGGTCCAGTCACACATCTTCCCCCCATGATAGGTCAGGATTTGAACCCAGTAAATGAATAAACAGCTGGCACTGTAGTCATGTGTCATCTCACTAAGGGCAAATAAATAAATAAATATTCATTATGCATCTCCTACCTCCCTGTTTTTATTCCTATGCGTTGTCATGAAGGGAGTTCATGAGACATTTATTCAGACAATTAAAACACCTTGGACACACCACATACATAAACATTTTATTACAGGCTGATCTACTTTGAAGATACCTACAACACACAAATGCTCAGATGTTTGCTTGAAGGTTGAGCTCATAATTGTTTAATAATATCTGTAAAATCTGTATAATGGGACAACATTCAGTGAGTTTTGGGAGCCTAATAAGAGTCATACTCTATTTCAGAAATAAAAAGGCAAATATGGCAGCTCTTAACAGTGTTCAAGTGCTATATATGGTACCAGCAAAGTTGTTGCATGATTTCTACCCTGTCCCAGCCACATCCACATCACTGGTTTCAGATGGATGAAGTGAATATGTATAGGGGACCAAAAACTCTTTCGAGCCAATTAAGAAGGTGCCATTTCCACACAATTAAACCTGCGCAAGGAATCATGGGAGTTAAGAATCCGTATCCTTCGAACAGCTTCATTCCAAAGGCCCCTTGGCCAGTTTTGAGCACTTCGGTTTGGAACGACCCCTCAATATGGTAGGTACGACTGTCCTCACTCTTAAGTGCCCTTCGGAGTCAGATTTGAACACTAAACACAGGGTCAAGAGAGCGACCCGTGCCTTTTAGCCAATCAGAATGTTTACAATATTTGTTTACATTTGAGGCGGGATTTTGGAACGAGGGCTTCTGGTAGAAGTGAAATGTAAAAATAAACGAAAACCATGTTTAATAACAAAATTCTCGTACACTTGGTCATTCTTATTAAGGTTAGAAACATTAAGCATATATTACAGGAAACCCGGTCCCCTGTCCCATAAGTCCCAAAGGCGGTGGAGACACATCTCATGTGTGAAGTGAGTTTGTTTTAGTCGTGCTTCATCATCATCCTCCTCCGCTTCTGCTGCGGCTTTTCACAGCGCACGAACACCTTCTCCTGCGACGGCTCGATATACATGCCCTCATCTGTCTGTGGACAAAACGTAGTTCTGACGAGAAAAGAGAGTGTTTTGAGCTTCAGCTAGGTAGTAATGTTTTTTTGTTTTTTTTCAAAAAGCCTTATCCAAACAACGGCATGTCCAGCAATGCCCACTAGAGGTCGCTAGAATAACTATACATGAAATGGAAGCTTAAAAATGTTAGAAGCTTTTTTTGTGTGTCTGCTTTAAAAATTAATTCTGTGTTTTTTCTGTATTTCTCTGCTTAACAGGAGTCGAGATATTGTCTTGTCTGCGTACACACTATCATGTCTGTTTCTGGTGTATTGCATTACTTTTGCCTCTTACTTTTTTAATCTATTCATCTTGTCCGTTTTTTTTTAAAGCTGTTATACCGAGGCGCTAAAGATCATTATGCTGAATCCGGGCCTTTAGTCAGCATCTTTTTTTTTTGCCTTTTATTCCTATGTGAGCGTTCAAATGATTCCATATGAATTTATATAGATCCACCATCTCCTCTAACACTTACTTCCTCTGGGTCTCTCCAGCTTTCACTGTGATCTTCCCCACTGTGAGCTGTGGCCCTCTGCTGCTTTTGGCCCAAGGTATCATGGTCTTAACCGTGCTCCACATGTTTGCCCACACTGGGCTTCCCTCCCAGGTGAAGCGCATTATCATCAGGTCACCGATGTCAGTATCCAGCGTGATGAGAAACGTAAAAGTCTTGTTACCTGAAATCTCCTCAACTCTGAGAAAGAGGAATTAAGTAAAGTAATTGTTCGGGTTTAGATTCCTATAGTAACAACAACAATTTGATGAAAATGCATGAGAGTAATCGTGTGCGCTATGCTTTTGTTCTAGATGCTATTTTAGTCCATTGCATACTTCCCTGCAGTTTTCTGCTCTCTGTTTCATGTTCCCAGCACACATGTATTTCCTTTATTCATGCAAAATGAGTTACTCTGATGAGAGCTCTCTGTGTGCTATGATGACTAAATTGAGTGGTTTCCCTTTGAAGCAGAGCTTGTTACTTGGAGCTTTTAGAGAGCAGTGCATAAAACATTGATGTTCTTCATCCCGAATGTTATCAAGCAGTCTTTCATTTAGCAATCTTTGGCTTGCTGTTAAATCTAGAGCTTCTGCTACTGTCACACTAATTTAAGCTTTTACTTACGAATTGTACTTGTACATTTATTTTAATGTATGTTCTTGTAATTATACACTACCAAACAGATGCTATGTTACATAGGCTTTATTTTGCTTATAGCAGATGATGGTTAACCGCATAAAGCTTTTTAAATGGCAGAAAGCTCAAATGTATCCATATGATGATATGGATGCTGATGATGAGAGTCATTACAAAGCTCATTAAGGTAATGCTCAATAACACTTTACTAAGATCACGGTCTTTTAAGATTCAGCTGCTGATATCGATGTAAATTGCATACTTACAGTGTTATGGGTAAATTTTGACTTTCTCCCAGTGTCCCGGTTAGAGAGACTGTGAGGGTGGGCTCGATCTTATCTGTTTGGTTGATGAACTGGATCCTGAATTGATAGTGGAACACTAATGGAGAAGAAAAACGGATTAGAACACTTTACTTTTTCCAAAAACAACTGGAAAACAATTAAATACAAGTAATCACAAACATTAATTGTGCAAAAAGTGTATTCTTAATCAGTAACAATGTCTTGATTCCCAATAAAATGTCTAGTTTGACAGAGGACACCATCTTTAATTTTACATAACAGTAGGAATGGACAGTTTTACACTTTTTTTAGGTTGTTGCAGCTGTTTCTCACATTTATAGGGCATGTGTGAACGGGTTTTGAGAAACAGTCTCTTGCTTGTGCCGGTGCGGACTTTCTTTATGTCATAACCCAAAGAGTTACAGCGGTTCTTTCGGCAGTCCAGACAGTAGCCTTTATCGAAAGCCGTGTTGTCGCTGCACTTGTAGGCCATAATCTGCTTGTCTTTGTTCAACAGGGAGTCAATGAAGAGATGCACAGCGCGCTCATGGGCACACTTCACTGTCTGCTCAAAGCCTAAAGTCAGATGGACACAACATAAGACAGATAAACAGCAAATAATCATAGATTCACTTGTTTATCTTAATCACACTGTCTAGATTTACTGTGGTGTGGTGTGTTCGGCTAAATTGTGATGCCATACACACACTATGGTTCAAATGTTTTGGATCAGTTTGATTTATGTTTTCTGAAAGAAATTAATACTTTTATTCAGCAAAGAAACAAAGTGACAATAAAGACATTTATAATGTTATAAAAGAGGTGTATTTCTAATCCTGATGCATTATGATTTCCACAAAAAATATTAAGCAGCACAACCATTTTATTAATAATAATAAGCCATTAATAATAAGAAGAAATGTTTCTTGAGCACATTTATTAGAATCAGAATATTAGAATGATTTCTGAAGGATCATGTGACACTGAAGACTGAATAATGGCTGCTGAAAATTCAGCTTTGCATCACTTGAATAAATTACATTTTAAATATATTGAAATAGAAAAGAGTTTAATCAAATGCAGCCTGGGTTAACATAAGAGACTTATTAAAAATAATAATAAAAACAACACATTTTCAAAATCATACTGATCTCAAACTTTTGAAAGAAAGATCTTTCCCCTATTAATTTTTTACAGTTACAGTTGTGCCACCCTTGCAGTGTGCGTGTCAGAGTCATGGACTCGTCAGTGTGTAGCTGTTAAAAATAAGGATTTCGGGTCTGTCTTTCTGCTTCGATTTTTCCCATAGGGATTTTTAATTGCCTGAAGGCATATCTCAGTAGGAGAGCAGAACAGAACAGGGATTTGAAATAATTAAGTTGTCAGGATGACAGCTGCTTTTATGTGTCTATGCCTTTCATCTGGAAAGCTGTCGTTATTGGTTAGCCGTTCTCACAGTGTCATTAATGGGATGTTTTGAGTGTATCTCATTCTCATCCTAATATGACATTTAAGATATGAGGATGGACCTGCCCCTTCCTCTCTCTCTTAGTACATTCATCCATTCCTCCATCTATCAATCCAAGCAACTCACCCATAATCCCATACTGGGCTAAATGTGCATAAAGGTTTTGCACGTGCAGCTGGCACCCTGGTTGAAATGATCCTCCATTGGGATAGAAGTCAAAGTGGGCAACAGGCTGTTTGATGCCCACGCTGAGCCCCATGCGCTCTTGGGTAAATGTATGGATGGCATCCACAAACCTAGCATCATCAGGCGAGAGTCTTTCAGTATGAGACATTCCCTCAAACAATGGACCCGCAGGATCCAAACCTGCATGAACAAAACAAACTTACATTTAATATATAGTTAATATTTAGCATCAAGCAGGGATAAATGTAGGGTTTTGTCATGTTTAAAATCTTTCTGGTATTTATATATTAACACCATTGTTTTGTGAGATATTCACAATGCTGACAAGACTGTCTCACCGGTAATTCTTCCCAAGGTTTTTCCAGACACAGCTAGGTTACTCCCAGCAAACCCAGATATATGAGCTCCAAGGCTGTAGCCAATCAAATGCACTTTTCCCAAAGGGAATTGTTTGAAATCCTGTTAGGGACACCCACAGATTAATGCCTTGTACTACTGTAAGTGTTTTTGCCATTGGCAAACAAAGCAATTTACACTGCATTTCAAAAGTTTAAGAAATTGATACTTTTATTCAGCAAGTATATGTATTAAATTGATCAAACATGACAGTACAGGCATTTATAATGTTACAATAACACTATGTGTCAGAATGCTGCACATGAGGCTATTACCTCCAACAGTACTGACAATAATAAGAAATGGTTCTTTAGCATCATAAATAAATAATAAATAATCTTTCCATTGATGTATGGTTTGTTAGTATAGGACAATATTTGGCTGAGATACAACTATTTGAAAATCTGGAATCCGAGGGTGCAAAAAAAAAAAAAAATCACCTTTAAAGTTGTCCAAATGAAGTCCTTAGCAATACATGTTATTGATCAAAAATTAAGTTTTGATATATTTACGGTAGGAAATTTACAAAATATCTACTTTCTATTAACATTCTACTAAGTCTGATGGTAGCATTATTCCCTTGGGAAATCAATTCTGCATCCACAACTGTGAAGAGATTTGTATTCCCAAACCAACCCTCACCTCTAGCCACCTCAGCAGGTGGGCAATGTCCTGTCCCACAGTGCGTGTGTTCTGAGCAGCTATAGGGTAGTGATTGTGTGCCAGAGTCAGCCAATCTGCAATCACTACATTGATGCTTCCTTCTGAGCTTTTTAGTGCTGAGGCCAACCTGGAAATCCAGTTCTCCATCATTCCGTCCACCTGAAGCACAGCGAGGAGGAGTTTATTTATTTAGCTATTTATTTTTATTTTATTTTTTTTAGATGCATCTGCGGCAGCATAGATCACATCTCTCCGGTTTTGTTTGTAAGTCACTTTCACCTTTATCAGATTACAAATACCTCTGCTTAGCTGTTTGCAATCCATGCCAAGGTCATGACCTTTTGTACATTTGAACTATTGATCTGTTTTTCTATTAAATCAATGAACTCAACATACCGACCAGCCATGAATGATGATAGCCAGAGGATGGCTGCTATTGAAACCACACGCGTCCAGAGTGTGAGGCTTGAAGAGCTCCACTGTGCATGTATCTTCTATGCTGTCAGTGTAAAGCCTGAAGAATGATTTAGGTTTGTAGGGCATCTTCATCCTCTCTCCAGGCTCAGTATCTGTTAGTATGGTCATACATAAACTGAGGTTCACAGACAGTTCTTTTTTAGGGTATACAATAAACCTGAAAAATTGATATATTTCCATAAGCAACAATGCAACACTTTGCATTGAAATGAAGTTACAAATGAAAATAAGATAGGAGTATGTTTAGATCCCATAGGTCCTGGGGAACTTTGAACTTGATGGTTTGAGCTTGAGTCAATAGGAAATGTGTTTACATATCACTCTTGCCCATTAACTGAGCATGTGTAGAGTTGGATTTGACACGTTGCATGTCTCATATGCATTAAACATTTATGTTGCGTCAACATATGTAATATAAAATGTTTCATAAAACTATTGTACCCATAGGTTTACCACTCAAGCGTGCAAAAAATCTGAATGCATCATTTAGAGTTATGAAACAAATTTCCTTTTGAAGTGTCGTTTTTTTGGGGGGGTTTTATCTGAGATAAATGATAAGGATAAACCTCACATTCTGATTCATCATATTTTTCTGTGATGTAATTTTGCATGTGAAAAATGTACGTTTAGCAAGGCCAGTGTGTGAATTAAGATATTTAATTCTCTTTCAGTATTTTCAGCTTTCATTTGCAAACACAGTCTAGGACATTATTTCTCTGTGATTTTTTGGATTTTAATACAAGTTTTAATGCAAGCAGGGATTAAATAAGACATAGCACAATTAATGCTGACTGTTACTGCACATCCATATCTTCCTTAATATTTTACTTTACCAAGGAGCATCAGTAGCACCTCCTGCTCACCTGCACATACAATTCTGTGTTTTTTTTAAATCCTGGTGCTTTTGTTTCCATTTATATTTTTTTCCACTAAGTTTAATTGTGAACCATATTCTGTTACAACATAACATATAGTGCATGTATGCTTCACTGTTGCTCAGAAGATCATTTTATACATACAGATCACCCAAATATTCAGTCGTTTACCCTGTATGCTTCTTCTGCAGAACACAAAAGAAGATATACTGAGGAATGTTTCAACTGTTTTTGTCCATGCAATGCAAAGTCAGTGTGGTCTAAAACAGCACTGCATTCAGTTGACAGTGGACAAAACTAACTAAATAGATATATTCTTTTGTGTTCTGCAAAAGTAAAATAAAGGAAAAAATACATGGAGGTGAGGAAATGATGACAGAATTGTAAAAGTTCTGCATAATTCACTCTCACCTGCTCTGTTACCCCGAAATTTCCTTCCATCAGTCAGATGAAAAATGATCAGACAGCAGGACACTATTTTAATAAGAGTCTTCATGTTTAGGCCACTTCAGGAGCCCACACAGATAATCCAAATATTTCCTCCCTCTCTTTTTCTCGGGCAAGAGAAGAGGCCACTGTGAGGCAGGTGATTACTGAACAATTATTGAAACTGTCTGAAGGGAGGTGCTGGCCCAGAGGGGGTGTTTGTTAGGGGAGGGTGCAGGCAGTTCAAGCCTCTGGGTGAGCTTTGAAACCTTTTGTCGTTTTGCAGCCAAATGATGGCCCTGATTGGCTGCATGGTGTTACATAAGAGTCTATGCCACGTTTGGTGAAAAAAGCGTTGTCAGAAAGAATTCAGAAAGGTACACGCTGACTCATTACTGATAACATTACTACTCCAATACCATGTCTCCGAATGTCATTCAGAGATATCGAATGATGGATTAACTCACTACATGGTCTTTTCTACTTCTAGTAGTTATTTTTATTATTTAGCTCTGTCTGTCCATCTTAGATGTCTCTTTTCAATTCTGTGAAATATTAAAATGTCAACCTTAATTCGTCTTAAAGATAATGCTCTTGATAATTTTCTAAATGCTAATC
>SCHK01122855.1:0-15264 GCA_004124795.1 Poropuntius huangchuchieni
AGTCCGGAGACTGCAATGATGGAGGATAAAGTTATGGTGTCTGTCGCGGGTTACATTTTTTTAAGGTTTTTGTTAATATGACAGTTTACTTAACAGCAAAAACCAAACATTTTAGAGCGCTCGCGCTGTAATCCTGTGATTTGACTGACAGGACAGCTGTTTTGGTGGTTACCTAGCAACATAAATAAAACGCAGCGCACTGCTCTTTTTCAAAAGTCACCAAAAAAGGCAGTGCGATGCGCCTCGCGTTTTCAGAACTAAAAAACGCGTTCGGTGTGATCGGGGCCTTAGTAGTACTTTAATGGCATTATGATGTTTACGTGTCAAGCAAAGCTCCTCACTCCAGTTTACATGCAATTTCTATTATTTGTATTATTTACTAGGAACTGTGGTTATTTTTTACTGCACAGCACAAATGATGGACTCAGAAAGAGTAGGTGTGTTACTGGCGGCTATTTTAATTTATTTACGACTAATCGAAAACACTTTTGTATGGTTGTATTCCATGTTTTTGGCGCCATAGACATGTGATGGCAATTCACCACAGAAATACATTGCTTTCTTCCCCGCCATCATTTCTAATCTTCATATTACTGCAGGTGTGTGTCACATCATTCATATACATCACAAGCACATGCGCACTTTATACACGCTGCAACTGTAACTGCTTGTATAAAGAGTGTTATGTTAAACTGATATTTGATCTGTTGATATATCATGGGACTTAATTAAAATTACCATTACAATTATGAAGCTTTTATGAAGCACTCCTGATAACATCGTGAAACCTTTTAGATTTGTGTCAAGCAGTCAAATATAGTTTTTAAAATCTAGGCTTCTCAGACATGTCCACACAGGATTACTCTATTGACTTTCCTACTTGGTAATCAAACTAGTGGACATTTTGACTGTTCTAGGATGGATTTAAAGATGCCTCAAGTCCCGTAACTGGAGCTAGATTTTCCAGATCAGGTGATTGACACTCTATCCAGGTGTGTGTTGTCCTCGACCGGGTGTCACATTACCCAAGGCCACCACAGCATGAGGGCTGTCTAACAAGTCAGAGCTGGCTTTCACTAACCAATTCAGAAAGTGTTACTGAGACCTGTTACAAAGACTGTAATTTGACCAATTAGCCCTGTGGCTAGCACACTGCCGTTTGGTCAGAAAACAAAGCTGACCTGCTGTCATGTTAATCGAACTATAAAAGCTTGTGGGATTGCAGGGATGAGGTGAAGGGAAGAAATGACCCTCACAATATTGCATTTGTGCTGTGCTGGTTGCAATTTGTGTAGCGGCTCTGCTTCTACAAGCTGCTCGAGTGTTATTGCATCGTTTGTCAACGTTTGGAAGTGTCCGAACTTCCAGAGTCATGCCAAGCTGTGTTGATCCAGCATCAGACTCGTGGACTGCTCATCTGTCAGTCTGAAAGGCAAACAGTGAGCTCTTGCACCAGGACAGGCAGGATTTAGTGGAGGGTAGAGCGAGTTTGGCCGGGTATCAGTCGGGCAAAGTTGCATGTTTGGCCTGCTGCGTTTCTGTCTATTTTCGGTGGCTCTGACTCACAGTATCCCATGGTTACCAAACACACAAGAGGCCAATGAGGTTTTGGCTGGCCAATTACCATGGCAGTGATGGAGGGGGAAAAAAATGAAGAGAACAACAAGAGCTAGCAAAAAATGGACGGGGGAGAGAGGGGGTATCGAGGGCACCGTCAGGATGCCAAACCTAGCTTATTATCATGCAAGGGACTCCGTAATCTCGGCTGCCTTCTCCCTGTCTGTTTATCTGGTCTGAGACTGACTCGTCTCCTGCAGTTCTGGGCTTTGAGTGCAATGGTGTCCGCCAGGATTTGGTGCCTACTGCGCCAGACTGCCCAGTGGCCCTGCCAGAACTGCTGCTCTGTTTACAACAGATAGGAAGTGCTCATTAGAGGGCTCATAAGTCATTTATGACTGCAGAGATTTTTATTATCTGGTGAGGGACTCACTGTCAACACATTGACACAATATTCGGTGGTGTATTTACACCAATCAGTGGCATATTTGTAACGTGAAACTGCTGAACAAGGTCTCCAGTTTCATTCCTTTCATTTTCTGATTTTAATTCAGCTGAATTGTATGTCTCTATTTACATGTCTCGTTCAAGTCAGATTACAAATTATTCTGGTGAAAGGAATGGAATATGACAGGCAAACGATGAAGATGACAGTTCCTGGTTTTGAGAGAGCTCGCTCTTGTCGCTCTCTTAAACTCATATCGAGTTTCCCAGTGAGTTTGTAGAATAGCTTTGACATCCTCAATGCAGAGGTTACGCCATATCCCTCAGATATTGTTTTGGAGACAGGGGGGAATATAATGCCATTTAGGCAAATTAAAGGGCGGCCAGGAGACTTGGCATTCAACAGCGGAGACTGTATCCTGTGGGCTGGGGGAGACCGCAAATTCCTCATAGGATTACAGGATTAGGAATCTGAAAGGTGATGCAGTTTCTCACAGATGGGGGAAATAAAAAGGACAAGGCTGGCAGAGGAGCGATCCCTCATTAATGTCTGCTTCCCTTTAATTAAAAACTACTGATTGAATGATATTGGAGAGGATTAGGCTGAGGGATGACTCCTGAAACGCACAAGCACACATGCGAGTCTTCCCATAGCATGCTGGGAAATCTTAGGTGAGGGCTGTACACGGCAGATAAAAGTCTTGCCTGCCTGGCTCTTTCAAGAGCCGGTAAGGACTTAAGTGATGCATTACTCTTGGCTGATTAGAGAAGGAACAAAAAAGCGCTTCCAAATAATGTTAGAGGTTGGCAGGTCACCATTATAAGGTTTGCCAATGGACTGCATAATTGTCTGTGGTCATTTAACCTGTCAAAGGTAGCTCCTGTGGTTCTCAAATTAGTTCTAAGAGCAATAAATTAAAAAGACAAAAAACTGCAGTTCTCTTTTTGCCAGATAAATCTTTGCTTTTTTAGTTTGGTTTTTTTTCCTGCATTTTTGGCACTACTATTCATAAAACAATGAAGAACAGGAAGATTAGGGGGCGATGAGAGAGAAACAGAATTGGGAAATGTTTCACGCCAGGTTTGAGCTCCCATTGCCAGGCTCAATAGGTCAGAGCACATGTATTAGCACATTAGAACACCTCAGAAACCACTTAGGGTTGTCCTGAAAATGACCCACAGAATCAGGTGGCAAGTTTTACAAGGATAAGTACCACCTAAAATCTAGATGGTTTTGTTTACAAGATTTTCAATCATCAGTTAAGTCATTATTTAATCATACCTAAAGTAACTAAAATTTTACATCAAGCAAGACATGCCATTATATGTGTAATCTGCTTTTTCTCTGTTATATTTTGTTCGGCTCAGTTCATCTCACTTTCACTGTTGTTTGGAGACAGGTCTTTCATCACTCCAGGATGACATCTTTCAAGGGCACTTACATAAACTCTTCTAAACTCTTTTCCCACATTTGTCTTTTCATGCATTTCTTTGGTTTATGTAAGAAATCCTTTCATTCGCTGTGCTCTGACCCAAACAAGCCAGACTCCAGGAGACTAAATTATCTTCTACTGATGTAATCAGATGTGCGAGTGCCAAAGTAGCACCTTATTCCTAAGCTTTAAACATTTAAAGACACTTTGCACAAGTGGTTCTTAGCAGTTTTTTATTCTCTGTTCTTTATCTTTCATTTTATGCTGTAACATAAATAGGTACAAGCAGTGTTTTCTAAAGGTGCATTTTGCATTTGGTCTTTTTTGTCTCTTTCCTGTTGTGAGCCTGTTGAAAACACTGGGACCCCAGATGTAAACTAATCTGAAACCGCAGCATAGACTGTCTTAGCCTCAGCTGCAGAGCTCTGAAATGGAAGTTGACCTGCTGAAAAACAAAACTGTGGTTAAACTTCATTACCGCCTGTAGCTGTTGGCTTTGAAAACAGGATGGCTTTACAGAACATATCCTAGTATCAAGTGCTGATCTTGCAATACGTTATTTCTAACAGACCAAACCACAAGTCTCAAAGGCTTGCACAATAGTGCACAGTATTATATGCTTTCAGTAGGTGTGGCCCACAAGCTGAGAACTTGGCAGCAAAGCAGTAGTTGTTATCAGTAACAACTTGTAGGTTCCTAGTTATAGTTTTTTATATGGGGTGTGAATGTTTCTCTGTCAAGCTACCTAGTGTACAAATATGAAGAGCATGTAAATGCTCATGTAATGTTGGCATAATGTTGGTCCATTTTCTAAATTCTTTCTTTTGTCTTTTATTTTCAGACCTACGAGAGGCATTATAAACTTACGGATAAAACTGACAATGTGATGATGGATAACGCAAAACCAAAGCATGAGTCTAAAAGCAGTGACATTCACCACCTTGACTGGACAAAGCCGTTGGATACTGTTGAAGGTGCAGCGTCCCAAGAACAACACAAGACAGAACCAGAATCAAAACGAGAATTAGCGTGCACCAACAAGAGCCCTTTGTCAGAGCCCAACACCCCATTCTCAAAATCGCAAGTTAAAAAGGTCACAGACAGTTCATCTGGAAGTCTCTTTGCTTCTACCATGTCTTCCCCAAGCACTGACTCACTAGGATCATCTCCAGTTGATACAGTAATGAGTCCCCCAGCTGACTCCAGTCTGTTGTCTTTTAGTAAAGACAGAGGTTTGCAGGAAGTCACTGAGCAAGTTTTTGGGAACATCAAACGTAAATATGGAAGAAAAGACCCAATGAAGACCACACAGAGTTTAAGCCTGCAGTGGGCCAAAAAGATGGACAGAGATACTGAAAACCAAGATAGTGCTAAGGAGAAGCAAGCATACAACACCGATAAAAGTGAATTTGAGGCAGAGGAGCCCGAAAAGGCAAGCAATCGACCAGATGATGAGAGTAAGACATCAAGCTGTGGCACTCATCATGCAGATGAAGCTAGAAGTAAAAAGCGAAGAAATAGAAAAATAGGTGACGATAACAACTTATCTGATGCACAAACCACACAGCAAGCTGAGAAGACTGATAAAACTGACCAAGGGAGCACAAAACCTAAAATTACAAAGAAAATAGAATTCAGTGCACCAAGACAATTTGGTGTAAATTTACGGGAGAGTGAGGAAGACAGTGCTGAGACAATGACTGATGATGTGGAGATGTTTCAGAACAGGCCGAGGAAAACACCAGCTGGGAGACAAAGATCAGTGATTGATGCCGACAAACAAACAGAGGGTAGGCAATCAAAGGTCAAGGACAGGTGGTCTTATTTAAAGTCCCAGAACTCCTCTCCTCATAAAGACTTGAATCAATCTCTGTCCATTGAAGAGCCACCCTCTGCCTTCCCGATTACCCCATCCAGTCCACTCTACACAAACACAAACAGTTTGACAGTCATTACCCCAGTCAAGAAGAAACGTGGCCGACCCAAAAAACAGCCGTTACTTACTGTGGAGACAATTCATGAAGGAACTGCAACAAGCCCCGTTAGCCCTATCGCCCAAGATTCATCCAGCACTTCAAAAAGGAGAAAGAAGCATAATATGTCGAAATTGGTGCAGTTGGCCTTCAATAAATCCCCTCCTGCACAGCAGTTAAAACTCAAGAAATCAGGTCAAGAAGGTGTCCTTAAAAAGAGGGCAACTAAGAAAATGAAACTGGTTAAGATTCAAAGCATTTTGAATGAGCTTTTGACCACTTCTAGTCCTGGCAATCTTGCCTTGAAGTCCAGTGTTCCGGTTTCAAATGCCATGTCGACTGTGGCATCGACAATCGAGGCCCGTTTTGGCAAGCAAATCAATGTCAGCAAGCGTGGGACTATTTACATAGGCAAAAAGCGGGGAAGGAAGCCCAGAATCGATCTTCATACCCAGCAGAATGAGCACAAAGCCAGTGATAAGCACCCGTTGCCTATTTCCAGTCCATTTGAGAACCCTCTAGTGCCTTCTAATACATCATCCACAACCGGAATGCCTTCTCCCAGGGTCATGCATTCTCTTTCTTCTCTCTCTGCAGCAGGTGGGACGGCTCACCCTGCCACCTCGGACACCAGCCAGCATGACCTGAAGACAATGCCAAATCTACAGCCTATCAGTGCATTGCCCACGAAAACACATAAGGGCTTGCTTAGTAGTAACTGGAAGCTGTCTCCCCCGAGACTAATGGCCAACTCACCATCCCACCTGTCTGAAGTGGCTTCCATCAAAGAAGTCACCCTATCTCCAGTTAGCGAGTCCCACAGTGAAGAGACAATCCCTAGCGATAGTGGAATTGGCACCGACAACAACAGCACATCAGACCAGACCGAGAAAGGCCCGGCATCCCGCCGGAGATACTCATTTGATCTTTGCAGTTTTGATGCAGCTGAGACCGCTGTTTTAGAGGCAAAGAGCAAAGCAGCGAGGGGGCACTACCAGAAGCGCGTGACTGGAGTCGCTGTGGAAAACTTCTTCGCTCAGGAGAGCCTGAAGAAGCAGAAACATCGGAGGAAACGCAAGGCCCTACAGAGCCGGGACGACTTGCAGTTTATGGCGGACCTGGAGGAGCTAGTTAGCAAATTCCAGGTCTTCCGAATCTCCCACCGCAGCTACAAGTTCTACCATGAAAATTCCTATCCCAGCATATTCCGTCTCAACTTTGACCAATGCTATCCTATGCCATACTATCCCTACGACCCTGTGCACTATCTTCGCAGGAGCTCCGATAAGTCAAAGAGGAGGCGTGGTCGGCCAGCCAAGTCAAACGAGCCAATATCAAAGATGCCTTTTATTCAAGGGTTTGGCTGCCCAGTGCCTGGTGGCAATTACTATGCACCCTACGCGATGCCTTACACATCCATGCCTCTTGCCACAAGTATGGTAAACATGGGCTATTACGGTCAGTACCCTTCACCCTTGTACTTATCTCACGCACTGGGACCTTCAGCTTCTCCTCTCATGAGGCCACCAGTCCCTCCACCAAAGTTCCACCCTGGTGTGCCCTCTAGTCTCGCTGCTCCTATCAGACATCGAGCGAAGAGTATGCCACATGAGATGCCTTCATCTAGAATGAGTGACTCCCATCACCCTTCAAGCAGCTGTATGGAAAGTGTCTGTCTTCACAAACGCAAGCACAAGCACAAGTACAAACACAAAGAGGATCAGTACATCCCACAGAGGGAGGACCTCGGCGGGCTCTTCAGTGGAACCCAGAGTCCTGCCTTCCTCAACCTCTTGAACGAGAGACTCGAGAAGAACTCTCTGTCCAAACTGAAGGACAAGCAAAGAGGCAAGCAAAGCACAGATGCTTCGCCAAAAGCTTCCAGGAACTACTTTGAAGTAGACACGCTCTCGTCATTATCCTTATCTGACTCTCAGCATTGTAAACGCATTCGAGGAGAGACACTGAACAACTTCCTGAACATCTGCACTAGACAACCGCACGAGCGCCTGCGAGCCAGCCAGGACCAGTCGCTGGACTTGTTCAAGGGGCAGCACTTAGGGGATGATGATTCTAGCATTCACATCAGGAGGCATGGCTTGGAGGACTTCGCAGCGTACAGAGAAGGAAGCATGGCATCTTTCCAAGGAGGCAGAGAACAGAGGGCCGAGCAGATATACCAGTGCTCTAACACAGCTATAGCAGGTAAAAAAAATAAATATGTGTATGTATATTTTTTATGTATACAAGATCAAAACAAGACATTGGATTATTTTGGTTTACCACGCAGTGATTAGTTAGATACAGTTGAAATTGTGTTCTGTTTTTAAGTACAAATGTGCTTTCTGAACACTTTGTATGCTGTTCTCAGTACATCTGGCAAGCAAAGTGTAATGCATGGATGGAGACAACTATAATTCACAAATTTCTCTTTCCTCCCTTTTCACCCCTGCCTGCCAATGGTTTTTTCTTAGAGATATATTATTCACACGTTTTGATTTATATTCTACAGACATGCAATAAAAAACCTTGCCTCTTGTTAAAAGAGCTGGAGAGAAGCCAGAGGTTTAATGAATCCAGTCTACTCCACTGAAGGGGAATTGCAAGCCCTAGGCACAGTTAGATTACATTTTCACTCCCCTAGGGGAACTATGAGGATGACTCACATTCTGCCTGCTACCACCCACCTCCATGAATTAACTCGATGCTTCAAAGAGCTAGTTTGTTGTACTTAAACAGAGAAATATGACATACATCCCACCTAAGTGTACATCTGTGTTGATTTCAAAGAACAGATTTAGATAAGCATGTTTTGACAGAATTGCTTTTTCATGGCAGTCACATTTTTTGCCAGTGGCACTGTAGCTAGCATGCAATAAATCGCAGCAAAATGGGGGTTTTATATGCTCAAATTTGCATTTAAGGTCACATCTCATTTACGATTAATTAGTTCTATTTGCTACGGATTCACGGCATGACGACAGCACCTTTTTTTATAATAAGGCTATTAATCATTGTGATGGGAGTGTCTAGTTTGGAGCAGATGTTTTTCCATAAAAGCGTTATATCATGTTGCCTAACTTTACTATGTCCCAATCAAAGCTACAAAAC
Organism: Poropuntius huangchuchieni; assembly: GCA_004124795.1. Lineage (NCBI taxonomy): Eukaryota > Metazoa > Chordata > Actinopteri > Cypriniformes > Cyprinidae > Poropuntius > Poropuntius huangchuchieni. Next base: position 8,519 of record SCHK01122855.1, read on the forward strand.
AATCAATGTAACATGTATGTCTGTATAGATAGATGGATAGATTGAACACACACGATTTTAATTTTAGCAATGAATTACCTCTGGGTTCTCATAGGTACATTTCATAAAGAATAGGGTGATGTAAAATGCTAAATAAACGCCTTCATTAGAAACATCCCCCTCTGACAGGCTTTTGAAAGTAATTCATCATACATCAGCGAGCACATATGGTACAGATTGAAACTCTGACGGGGCTCTCAATGTACAGATCTTTCAACTCTCTAAACCCTCTTTAAGTAAGGCAGGCTTTAACGTAAAACTTAATGCCACTCATTTGCTAGCACAGGAATTACACAAAGGATTTCCCTTTGATCGTACTGGTTTCATCTTTCTTTACACTGCATACAAGTTGTGCTCCTACTTAGACTCCAGCAAGCAAGAAAACCCCTATTAAAACCATTACTAATGCCAGTGCATGATGGGTTTTCAAGCAGGTCTGCACCCGCATTTGTTTAACGTAGATTTCGTGTATTAAATGAGTAGCTTGCCTTGAAAGTCGACACGTGAATTTGCAGAGGCAAAAAATGTGATCTTACACCACTGTATTTTTTTGTAAATCGCTTACCTTTGAACTGTGGAATTCGGTTGCCATGGCAACAGGAAGTAGGCCTCCACTACCGTGTAGAGCGGAGCTGTGGGGACAGCGGCGAGGCAAGTCCATAAATTGCTGCCTCTAATGAAAACATTGTGCACAGGATGCAGGTAGAGATTTCAGGGAATAAATGAGTTGTGACACTCCCTTTGAAAATGAATGTCTCTGTCCAATGATTTGTTGGCACTTGGGAAGACTCTGCAAGTTTCCCAGTGATAAACTGAGGCCAGAGAGGGAAGAGCTCATGTTTAGTCAGGCACACATTTTACTTTATTGAAACCAAATGGGCTAAAGGAGCCCATGCACAGCTGGTTAGTGACCCATGCACCCATTTTTTGTTTGTTTTGTTTTAACTTGCATCCAAAATAGCCCTGGTGAGCTTCAGTTGAATAATATTCATGGCTAAAACTGAAATGCATCGATTAGAAAGTGTGCTTGCTCTTTGATTTAACGATGCGCTTAAACGCTAAACGAGAGATTTGATGATGGATTATGAATTATTGTGGCGCATATCCTGTTTTTGGGTTTGCACAGGTGCACTCTTAAGACAGTCTTAAGAGAAACCTGGAAATGCATTGAAAGCCCCTGATCTCGAACATCTTCCACAATTACAGCTCTTGTTTGTTTTCATGGAAACCTACCAGATGGAGTGGCAATCAACAAGAAAGGAGAAAAAGAGACCTCTCCAGAGATATGAAAAGAGTGCAGGAGAGATCTTAGATGTGGAACACACATTTTAGGCAGCTTTAGGCTGTCTGAACTCATTTCAAACGAGGCTGCCAGAAACCCAGCATTTCCTCTGGTCTGGGCTTCCTTCCAAAGCTCCAACGTGAAGTGTAGAGGCAGTAAATTAATCACAAATGTATCTGAGGCCTCATAGTTTATTACTCGCATTTACAGACGCATCTATTCATTGTGAATGCTAGCACTGACTATATTCACTGATAGACTGATAAGTGGGAGGTTCATGATGTTTCCTTATTATGTGCATGGATGCAGTTATCCACATGTCAAGTGTTAAGTGAGCTGTTGCTTCACAAGCTTCTCCTCTCGTGGGGCATTTTTCACGTGTTCGCTTATTAACGCTTCGCTCTGTTAGACTGACAGCCGATAATGATAAACGGCATGACTCAACAAGCTTGGCTGTATCAATTGCTATCAGATCTGTATATACAGGAATATTTATACACCAGCTAATACAAATTAGAGTGTTGACACATTGGATTGTCGCATCATTAAGCCCAGAAGAAAGTTTGCCTCTCTCGGTCTGGCTGCATACGTCATGACTCACTCTGGGGTCTTGAGTTTACTTTAGAAATATCACTGCTTCAGCTAGCGAGATGATGTGCGAATCATTTATATTATAACAAACGACTGGCCAAATGTTTACCAGACTGGCTTAGCACATTTTTCACAATCAGTGTCTCATTGTAGCCAGGGATGGGAACCGTAAAGAATTTCATTATTCCAGTTTTGATTCCTCTTTAACGATTCCAGTTCCTTAATAGTTCCGTTAATGATTCTTTTAGTACTTTTAGGGACTAAATATTTGGAACAAAGAAATGCAGTTCTGTTGCCAAATGATGAGATAATTGTAATAATAAATTATTTTAAAAAAGTTTTGCAAAAGGACTTCTTAATGACTTTTTAAATGTCTTTTTAAAAGACAGGCGATGTTAATGCAGTCCAGTAATTGGCCTTAAAGGGATAGTTCACACAAATATGAAAATTCTGTCATTGATTACTCACCCTCGTGTCGTTCCAAATCCATAAGACCTTTGTTCATCTTCTGAACAAATTAAGATATTTTTGATGAAATCCAAGAGCTTTCTGTCCCTCTGTAGACAGCAAAAGCCCAAAAAGGCAGTAAGGACGTCATTAAAATATTATTTAGCTTTATGAAGTTTTTTGGATGAACTATCCCTTTAAGGACACGCTGTCAAATGAACAACCAATTACCGATTAAAATCTCACAGGTAGTTGTCATTCATTAGAGCAATTAATTTGGGATTCACAACTGTATGTTGCTGCATATTTTGTGCAGTATTAGCGATGGTGCTGTGACACTGAATACATTAACTCAAGTGTTTTATTCTGTCATTCCAGAAGCAAAAACCATCATTTAGTTCTGCTGTTATTGTAAAGCAGAACTGTTTCTGAATAAGCTGCAGCTTCTCATTCTCATTGATTTGTTTTGTCCTTTCCTCTCCAGACCCCAGTTCCTACAAGAGGAGGCACAAGCACAAAGAAGTGGACGAGATCCAGTGCGACATGCGAAAAATGTGTGCCTTCTCCAAGATCCTCACCACCAAGAAGAACCTGGATCACGTCAACAAGATTTTGAAAGTCAAAAGGCTTCAGAGGCAGGCCAAGACGGGGAACAACATGGTGAAGAGACGCAGAGGGAGGCCGAGGAAGCAGCCGCTTTCTCTCGAGGAGGGATTACTGGGTCAGATGCCAGTTCTAGAAAAGTGTGTGGATCTTCCTGGGAAGAAGAACCTTCACACCGGTCTGGTTCCTGCTCAGCTTGAGTTCTCCAATCACGACTCCATCACAGACGCCATCGAGTCAGTGGTACACATGGCCAGAACCCAATTCAACACGCAATCCACGCAAGGAGGCAAGCACTGGCACAAAGTTCAGCCAGAGCTCCAAACCGAGCGCCCAAACCGCAAAGGAAGAGGGAACAAGAGAGAAGAAGCTACTCTCATCTCACATTAGAGAATTCATGACGGTGCACTGTGAGTTAGCCTTGTGCTTGGGTCCTTGTATCGTTTTTTTTTTTTTTCTGTTTATTTTGATCTGAATTTTACTGACACATTTTAATGGGCATTCGCTGAGAATTTGGATCACGGTTGTGGTCTAAAAGCTCCGCTTTCGGTTTGTACGATTCTATCACATACTTTTTTTATTGGTCTCAAGGAGACAAACTGAACTTTTACTCTCCCAAAGCCCACAACCATGAGGATGTTGAAACTATGGCTTTGGCCACAATCTACCAGCACATGTAAATGAACTTCAATGACAGTACTGTGCACTTTTTTTCTTTCTCGTTTTTCGTTTCACTCAAGCACAAAGCACAGATCTTCTGGCGAAAGGTTGATTTCAAAACAACAGGTCACCGGTAACTCACTGCTAACACACACACGCTTACATAGGCTTGCCTGCGCTCAGGTGTGTTTCAGGCATGAACTAATGGCAATACTTTTGGATGAAACCCTTTTCAGTGATGTTTTGATGGCTATCAGTTCACTGTACATAGAAACATATTCTACTAACATTTCAAATTCAAAGTATTTTAGATCTACCTATACTGTCAGCATATCAAATCAAAAACCATATAAAGTTTGAAATGTTTTTTTGTTCTGTTTTTAACCAAATAGAAGTAGAAAGCTTGTTCAAATGGAAAAACAAAACATATTTAGTCGTGTAATCTTAACGAAGTGGAATCACTGCAGATCGAAGGCTTGTTGACGACACAGGACATCAAAACACATCCCGGTAGTTCACAACAGGCTCGATGAAAAATGCTACGGTTGCATTTAAAACCAACAAAGCACTTATTTCTTTTCTTTCTTTTTTGTAGGAACAAGTTTGAGTGGGCTGAGGTCGTACACAGTGTCAGAGTTGGTTTTTCGCTTTAAATAATAGTGAGCATCTGGACGATACTTTCATGATCTGACTGGAAATCAAGGTCTTATTCGAGTCGCCTTCTCCAGAGTCTCTTTCGAGAATGTGCCTGCTCTTGTTAACGAAACAATAATAGTGTGTCTGTATACCTGTCAGTATTAGATATCCACATGACCAAAGTTTCAGTGTAGTCGTGTATCATAGAATAGATGGGTTTCAGTTTAGCTGCTCGTGTATATTACTATGAATGGTGTGGTGGTGTGCTTATTTGTCGTTTGGATTGGAAAAATAAACCCGAATGTACGCTGAAGACTATTTATGTGATCATCCTGAGCATAGGACATCACAAACTAATCAGACACGCTGTTTTAGATTCGAGTTCCTCTGATTTGGAATCAGGATAGATTTGAATGTGGTCCTAATTTGAATAGCTTTCCACTTGTTAGTTTTTTCATATATGTGCCTTATGTTTGTCTATAAATCCATAACATGTTCAGGTACTAGAACACATAATGGCAAGATATCAGTCTAGAATGTACATACATATAATTTGCTGCCCTGGTTGTAATGTGTTTATCATTTCGGTACACCTTCTACAGTATAACAGGCTTCGTTTGAACTATATAAATACATTTATATACACATATATACAGTTCAGTGACCGGACACCACATCTAGTGCACCTGAAGACGCTCAAAATATCATGAATACATGCTTATTTACTATGCATCAGGTTATTGCTGTGAATCCACTGACGCATAACTTTCTAGCATCAACTCCTCTGTAAGCTTTCTGTTAAATGAAGTGGTCTTACTGAAATCTGAACAGTGCTAAAACTGACTATCATTTCTTTTGCAATTGTCTAGGGGAGGAAAATCAGCCTCTAAGCAGTGCAGCCTTAATCAAATGTTCATTTCCACGAGTTGTAGTCCCCTGTAAATAGTCTACCATCTGTAGTTTGCTGTAGAGCTGCGTGAATCATGCCTAAGAATCATGTCAATATGTTGCACTCCCAGTTGTCCAAAGCAGGACGCGTAGAATGGCTGAAGACGCCATGAAGCATTCTGTCCTCACGATAACTCGCAGTGCATTGAAGCTAAAAGAAACAATATATGCCGGCAGCTATTTGCCTCAGCCAGTTGTACTGGACGTTTTGTAGGATGCGTCCAGTCGCGCTAAACACCTGCGAACATTGCCAAAAACGTTGACCTTTTATTAGTGCTTTAAGCACCGAAAGCTATGTTTTCAAACAAAATGTACACCGTAGCAGTTTTCCGAAACATGATTATAATAGGTTAGTCAAACATGGCTTTGGTAACAAGGCCTGGCAGCTCAAATTTGCTCGGCTTCTATGATTTTGAAATGCCAGATATATTTTCTCCACCAGCTGATAAGTGGTGCCTTGTGAAGTTACGTGTATTTTTTTATGTTCCTGCTCCTAAGCGACTTTGTGTCGAGTAAACATTACCGAGGTCACCGAGAGAATGTCATCCACTCAAACGTAGTGTCGTATTTTAGTTCGTATTGCTATTAATGAAGTTATAATACAAGTGAAGTGTTAATCGAAAGTAATATTCCTAACAAGGACACAACAGAAGCTCTTATCGCTCTCTAAATTCATACATATGGTGTTACGACCATTTTGATTTCTGTATCTGCATGCTCTATTTGATTGTATGCATACAAATTTTGAAGAAGTCGAGAAGTATTGAATTTCGATTTGAATAAGATCTTATACATTGTTTGATATGTTTTTTTGTAATGGATTTTAAATTCATAAAGCATTTTGTACATTGTATGGATATTAAAAACAGCAAATAATGGACGTATATAGAAAAGAATAAATACTGATATACACAAACATATGCATTGTACATAGAATGTACGTATACACATTCATGTTTTGTGTAACTGTGTATACAGACATGTTTATAAATACAAGTACTAGCCTGTACATATGTACATACATATAAGCTTGCATGTGTTTGGTCATGTTTGCCGTTCATGATCTTGTAGTTTTATTTTTTTATTTCTTCTTTTTCTTACTGTAAAGCTCATTTGTGCAGCCATCTCCGGTGAGCAGTATTGAGCACTTAAAATACAGTTGATCTTGTTCATGTCATTCATTGTGCAAAAAAATAATAAATGAATTTATCGAGAGCTCACTTCAGCGTCTTTGCCTTTTTTGCATAGTTGTTGATATTCTACAGTGACACTGAGGAAACTGTTTATATTTTAGAATATTTAGCACAAGTTGTGCTCTGTCATTCAAAAGTTGATGTTTTTTTTTATTTTTTATAAATACTTTTTTCTTTGAATACTCTTTAGTATTTTGAATAAATGCTTTTTGAACTTCATTCGACTTTATCAATAATTAGTGCTATCAAACGATTAATTTTGATTAATCATCCAAAATAGACGTTTTTTTCACATAATATATGTGTGCGTACTGTCTATATTTATTATGTGTACATAAATACACACA
>SCHK01122857.1:0-16998 GCA_004124795.1 Poropuntius huangchuchieni
TCCACTCATTTAGTTCACTTGTGTGACGTCACTTGGTCAGACTCCTCGATTTGAGAAAGGGGATAACGAGATTACACACACAACAAAAATAAAAACANTGGCTCGATTTGAGAAAGGGGATAACGAGATTACACAAAAAAAAAAAAAAAAAAAACACACTGGGTGGATTTTTATCATCATAGGGTGGTTGTGTACACACACTGCCAACACACATTTCAGTTTAAACAACTTGTAAAAGTGCATGTACCATTATATGACCCCTTTAATAAACATTTCTTATTATTATCATGTGCTGCTCATTATTTTTAAAACTTACTGACACCAAACATTTGAACAGTAGTGTATCTGTTATAAACAGTGTTACAGCACCCACAGAACTTAACATGGTAATGAGCGAAAAAAGAAACAGACCGCAGACAGTAGAATGAAAAACAAACAGACAGGACTGAACATTAGTCTTACGACGTTTTACTGCATTTTTGCCAAGACACGACTGGAGAGAATGACGCTTGTTCTGCAGGAAGTGTCATCATGGCTCATATCAGAGTTAGTGATACACATTAAAAACCTCTTACATGCTCGATGTCTCATAGATTTGGCAGATTACAGCGTGACCGGGTGGAGTTCAGTTGAGATACAAAGAAGATTATGCAGATTCATTGATTAAGTTCATTGCAAATGACAGATGAAGCTCCCAGGCGGCTTTTTCAAATGTAGGTTTAAAGGAGTGATGCTTATCAGCCACACGTGTTTTATGGGTAGAAGGGGAGCAGAATATGAATAATGATCCACCAGTATCATATATCATTAGGTTTGGGGTGGAGGTGTTTATATGCCAAACGTTCAATTTAATATTATGAATGATATAATAACCCAGGCAGAGTGCTCACATAATGCTCTTATTCATTCAATGAATAGGGTGATGCAAACAGTATGTGACGTCCAAAAGAGAAGACAATGACCAGGACTCCTTAATGTGATTTACTGGAAAACGACATGGAAAACGGTTCCTGGTCCTAAAGTGCATCATTTGGGAACGCTGCCTCTTTTTAATCAACTCCTTATGGAGTAAATTTCCTGTTACATGGATGGGGAAAAGATGCCATCAGTCTAATTCGTTCCAATTAAAACAAAAAAGGCAGAGCAAAAACAATTAAAAACTACATTTCTAACCAGTCATGTATCTCATAAACTGTCTAAGCTGTCATTTGAATAGGCTTCAACAACACCATCTTAATAATACATCTTTTTATCTTAATACTGATAAATCACGATATCATACAACTTTTCATTGTACATGTTTATCTATCAAAACTTAATGTTCAATCTCTGACTTGTTTCCAGAGAGTTGCACTGAAAGAGCTTTGATTTAATTATTTTTTGCATTGCATTTACTGTGATTCGTGTGTGCGAGTGTAATAATGCAACTTCACCACAAGAGGGCACTGTTGTCGTGTCTAGATGATCTTAGAGGAAAAGTGCATCTTTGTCCAGACTCCTGCTTCGTAGGCAGATCCGCGTTTTGTTATGCGTTTTTATTATCTGGTATTACTTGAGGGCGGCTTGATAGATTTATATCATATTCTGACTTTATCTTACTCTCTGATGTTGTGTAACTTTCTAATTTGCAGATAGACAATATAATTTAAATAAGTATGGGCACTTGGACAAGTTATGTAACATTTGTTTCTATGTGCATATACATGCATATATACAAACACGTATAAAAATAAATAGGTTTGTTTATATGTTTTATTATGTGTAATTTATTGCTTATGATAATGGTGTTAATGTACATCATGATATATTAATAATAATGAATAATTGCTGTTAAATTATTATTTGTAATATTAATAGTAGTAGAGGTAGTAGTAGTACTATATTAACTAGTACACAACTGGTCAAAAGTTTGGAATAATCAAGATTTTTTAATGTTTTGAAAGACTGCTTGGCTTCATTTATTTGATTAAAATGCATTAAAACAATACTATTGTAAAACAGTATCACGATTTAAAAGAACTGTTTTGTATTTTTAAATATTTTAAGTATACAATTTGTTCATGTACGCACAGTTTTTGCTTCTTAATCTTTTTAAGTTTTGAATGGCTGTGTAAGTAAGATTTTTAAATAGAGAGAAAATGACTTAATACTTTTGTTCAGCAAGGATTCATTAACTTGATAATTGAACTAGGCCTATCTGTTCATCTAATAATCTTAAAAAAAAATAAAGTGTCAGTTTTTTACAAAAATATTAGGCAGCAAAAGCTGTTTTCAACATTGATAATAATAATAATAATAAAAAAAAAAATTATTGAGCAGCAAGTCAACATCAGCAGTTCACGAGGGTTAGACCCGGCTCCTTGACACGCGCATGCGCACAGTCAGCGATTGGTGTATGGACAGAACGGTAGTGCGCATGCGTGTCTTGTACACGCAAGTTTCAAGCTTTGTTTGGAAAGTGACGATCAAAACAGCGCAGTATGCGACTCTGAAACCGAGGCGTCGCGACACAGTCTGTTTCTGACAGTTCCCGAATCTTAATTAGTACACTTTTGTACGCTTGGTGTCATACTTTTGAACAAAAGTGTTTTCACATCGTACGATCAAGATGACAGCGACTTTGTTTTTATTAACAAGTAGGTAACGAATACCGATCATGACCGAAGTGTCAGATTGTTTGGGTGCAAAGCAGCAGCGGATGGGAAGCGATAGACGGGGCCAGTTGTCCTGTGCTGGGCGCACACACGGATCCCTCACACCCTGACCTCTAACCTGTGGATTTATTGAGCTGTTTTAAAGTCTATACGCGATGGAAAGCGTTGGAAAATTCGAGTTCAACAGGAAGGACTTGATAGGACACGGCGCTTTTGCTGTGGTTTTCAAAGGAAGACATAAACAGGTAACGCTAAGATGTACATTTCGTAATGTTGATGCCTGTTGAGCTATATACTGCGGCTTTTTATGTGAGGAAAAAGTACTCTACGCGAATGTCATAACGTAAATCGATGTCTTTATTCACAGAAACATGATTTTGAAGTGGCGGTGAAATGCATTAACAAGAAAAACCTCGCCAAATCACAGTCGCTCCTAGGAAAAGAAATCAGGATATTAAAGGTGAGCTTCGTAGTTACACTTTTTTGCTTACTATACTTTTAATGTTATTTATTTACATTAATTTAACTTAGTGTAGGCCTATCTATTAAATATTCTCAGATATATAGACTCAATTGCGAAATTTGACTTCTCGCTATCTGAAAGGCTTCTACATGGGCCAAACAACGTTTATCTATTTATATAAACAGTGTAAAGTGTTTAGTTAATATCATTAGCACCTCATAGAAACCATTACATCTATGACTTCCGCTCACTAATATATAGTGAATGTGTGTTTTCGCCAGGAGCTGAAACATGAGAACATTGTCAGTTTACTGGACTTTCAGGTATGTACCTACTAATTGTTTGCTATAACTCGGGCAGATTTAGTTGTTCGAGGTGTATTTATAAGTCAACTGTGTTATTTTAAGTGGTTTCTATTCTGTTGAAACATACAGCTTTTTCCATGTTACTAAAGATATTTATAACTCGAATATCGCATGGCTCAGTGTTGATATTATGGGTGCCGTTCTCTTCATGTGATTGGTTAAACGTTAAGCCCCGCCCCTGACGTCACGCACTTTGGGCTATTTATCAACAGTTATAGCCATAGTGAATAGATGTGGGCTATATATGACTCACCGTGAGTAATGATTACATGTTGCATTCTCTTGCATCAGAAACAGTCCAGTCATTATCTGATTTCAAGCTGGACTCCATGAGAGGCACAGAAAATGAATCATCTCAAATATCTCTTGTGGTTTAAGTAAACAGGCAAGAAACAAAGGCAGCCGTGACAGATGTCTATATGTCTGTGGAAGTATACACCTGACACCTGTGCATGCATTAGCCAGCACCTGCCAGCCCAGCACACCCTTTTAACTGCCTGTCTCTATCATTTGCATACAGAACAGACGTTGTCTGATGTAGGATACCCTTATCAATGTATCTTAATGAATAGAGGACAGGACTCCAGGCAGTCAGGCTGATCTGATGACAGGTGGTTGTCTCAGGTGTGGAGAGATTAAGAAACACAACACATTGTGTTACAGCTTTGGTCCTGCGCTGTTGTGTCCTTGAGAAAGTATGACGGGTTTACTTCAGATTGTTTGTACTGTTAAAATACCAGAAGACAAGATAAAAGAACAAATATTAAGTTAAATTTTAAAATAATTATATTAATCACAAATAAAATTCTTTTTATATAATCTATAATATGTCATTTTATTTAATTATTTAATAAATGCAATTATATATTAAATATATAAATTAAAGAAAAAAAAAGAAATAAAACACAACATAATATTTACCTGTATGTCATTGAACAACAAAAGGGGAGTGTTAACATGTTAATGCTATGTTAAATGATTGAAATAGTAACTTAAAATCTCAGGGGGTGCTTTAAATATATCATAAGTCAAATGGGTTCGGCTGACACAAAAGTTTGGAAATCTCAGATCTAAATTAAGGTACAATTAAAATAAGTTATTAATAAAATGATTATCTTTAATGTAATAGCATTACTTCACTGCACAAGGCTTCTAGTCCAAAATTGCTCTTTTAAATTGTAACTTTTAACTGAATTGCATAGTTAGTCAAACCTCTCATCGCTATATCCTCATAGAATGACCTGACAGTGAATGCACACTAATAATTCATGCTCACTCCATCATGCTTCACGCACTGTTAGAACTGACACAGGTGCATTTGATACTATACAAGCCTGCAATTATAGGACCACCCCCTTTAACTGGCTCTAGTATCAGTCTAATTTACATCTGGATTTGTTTTGGGTTTGTCCTCCAGGGTCAATCAGCTGCTCAGCAGACAGCCGCCAAGCAGTGGGTCCATCTGACAGCACAATGTGCACAGGTGGATGGCGGCTGTCCTGCGTGAAAGCTGAACAATAGCACAGGAAATAACACTTGTGCTTAGTCAGTGAAACCCAACTCTCATCCCCCATGCCACACTCATGGAAACTTTTAACTTTGTTCGTTAAGCTTTATGTTGTTTTAGTCTTTTGTTGTTGCGAAACTTCTTTGTATTGTATGCTATTGGATCATAATGTTTTGACAGTTGTCTCCAGGGCCTGGTAAATATGTCTAGAGAAGATAATTTAAGTGTATTTTGCCCTGTGTGTGGTCTATAGCCTTGGGCAGGGCTTTACTTAGTTTACTTTGCATTACTGCTGATGGCCTGGTTTCATTTCTCACCAGTTCAGCACACACACACACACACACACACACACACTCACACACTCACACACACACACACACACACATACAGGGGAAGCTTAACGTTAAGCCTTTATCCACAATAATTGTGTCACACTTATTAAATTAGCTGTTACACAACTTTGAAGTCATAAGGGACTGTTATCTTTTATGAAACCATTTTTTTTGCTTGTATAATATGTTATTTAAACAGACATGCTCAGTAAAGCAGGCTGCTCCCAGCACTCTGTCACGCCGGCCGGCTGCTGATCTGGATGTCAGTCAGCTGTGGGTAGTGACACCTCCTGCTTCTGTCCTGACTGTGGCAACACGCAGGGCCGGCATGGACATCGGCCAAATGGGACTTGTTGCGCAACAAGTGGGCCATGTAAATGCCTCATTCAAACTGGTCACCATGACTATTGGCCTGTGTGTGGACATATTGATCTGCTCCATTAAACCTTTCAGGAGCAGAATTTCTATAGTAAAATAAATGGACACAAAGGGGTAACAAACCATCTAGAATCCACATCAGGTTTGATTATACAGGCTAGAGGTTAAAGGCCATTTGTGAGGTGGTTTCTCCTAGTGACTATTGCACTATAAGACTCTCTCAATTGTCTTGATTTTTTCAGTAAAGAGCATTTTATTACAGTTTGTGTGCATTTATTTTGTGCACTGATTAGCAGAAAAGCATAGTATCTTTAGTAGTCTGAGACAGAAACATCTTTCAAACATGCTTGGTATAGTGACAGGAGTTTTAAATATGACAAAATATATTACTGTTAAATGAACACAGTAGGACATCCACAGAATTCATTAGTAATGATAATAATAATAATAATTATTATTATTATTAATTGTAATTATTATAATTATGTATATGAATGTAATTATTATTAATTATTATTTGTAATTGTTTTTAAATTTAACAATAAATATTATTTATTAATTATTATTATTATTATTATTTAGTAATGTTTTTCTGGTTATTAATACTTATTTTAAATGTATTTTAAATTTATAATGGTTATTGTAATTAATTTACAAAATAAAAATAAACAATTTTATAATTAGTGGTAGTAACAAAAATAATAATAATAATAATATTATTATTAACAATAAAATTATTATTATTTTTATTAACAACAACAACAATAATAATAATAATTATTATTATTATTATTTGGTCTTTACATATAAAATACAGCAGCATGTGAATTAAGCAGTTTCGTTTTTAGCTTTAACAGACTGTGTTAAACCAACTTTGAGCCAAAAACAAAAACAAAAACTATAGCTATGTCATAACCTCCTGTGCATTACATTTTCCTGCCCTACGTACCCATTAAAGTTTTCGCAAAATAGAAAAATGAAACGTACATACAAACAAACATACATACATAACTCAAACACAAAATGAGATATTTCTGTACCTGAAAGAGTGCATACAGTATAACCTGTCGTGAAATGCAGGCACACATTGTGATTTGTATTACTTGTGAGCTCACGCTATAATAACAGACTATTCATAGAAAGCTTTGGTAATTGAAGGCTTCGTATGATGAGTCAGTGTGAGTCAGTGACATCTGTTGTGAGTCCAGCCCGAGGTCTGTCCTCATCTAGACAATGAAGAGTTCGTGCCACGGCTGTCATATGGCATGTCGCTGGGTGTTTCTTTAATATAATCAGCTATAAATGTTTAATTGTGCGTCACATGTCTTTGTCTGCAGGAGATATCGGGATGTGTCTATCTTGTCATGGAGGTGAGTCAAGATGGCGAGCTGCACCTCTCACATACCGACTGTAAACCTCAAAATAGACTTGTGAAGTAGAGAAAAAAAAATCACAGGTCAAATTACACCTCCCCTTGCAGGATGTCCTTTATGCTAAGCTTAATTCAAACCTCTCTGTTATTATTGTCAGCATAAAGCCATTTGAAGCCCTTGTGTTATTGTGATTACTCTTTCTTTAGATGAGAGTTTGTTTTGTGTTGACTGTACACTTACAGTGTTTGTCTGTCTCCTCTTACAGTACTGCAATGGAGGAGACCTGGCCGAGTATTTACACTGTAAGTACACTAGCCTCATTTCAACCTGTCATCTGTACTTCATCATTATATGTGCCACTGATTGTTACAAATTAGGAAATTGTTATTACAGATTAGTAAATGGACAACTGTACAAGTGAGGTGTCTAATTTTTCCATGTTGTGATACCTTCATGGTCTATTTCTGTAGCTGGTCAGAGTACACATATTTTAGTCCAGATTTTATTGTAGAACCTTTGCACAGACTTTGGAGCAGCACAGAGGCTCCACAACACAACAAAGATTTGAATCTGTATGCAGTTGATCATCAAGAATGCTGTCCAATACTAATAATTATTTTCATTTCATGATTGATATTGAAAGTTGTTTGATATTGAAACTATTGTTTCATTGACATCATAAAAATGCAAATACTAAAAACTAAAGCCAGCTAATAAATGCAAAGTGAAAGTGAAAGTAAATTTAGGCATCACAACATTGAAATGTACATTGTAAAAAAAAAAAAAGAATATTCATTTTTAGATTACATTTAACAGTGTTACTAAATTATTGGTGTTTTTACAGTGTTTAGATAGTGTTTGAAAATGGCAAAGGTAATCTAAAGGTAAAAATATTGAAAATGGGCATGCACAATTGAATAGACAATATCAGACAACATATATCCAATAGCAGCTGATACTGATTTAAAAAAATAATATTGTTCTTTAACTGATATGGTTATTGGTTGTTTTTTTTTGTAAATATACTAGTATTGTTTGTTTATTTTTATTATTTTGAATAAGCTTATATTTTCTTTTTTTAGTTTTTATCACGTTTTCATTTTAATTTGATATATTTCAGTTTTAGTTGAAATGTATTTTTTCTTTATTTTGAGATATTAATTTTAGTGCTTCAACCTTACTTCAGTTTTAAAGTTGTGCTGATGTACAAATTCCAGTTTACTTTAATTTTAGTGTTTTAATCAGCTTATTTCAATTTCATCTTATTTCAGTTAGTCACCACCGGAACATTTCTGATTTTGTTAGTTTTTCATCTGATGTTTACCTTTTATTTCAGCTTTATTTCAATTAACAAAAATATTTTAATAGTTTTAATGAATTATAATAACCATGCTTGATATATTGTCCTTCTATGTCCTTTTAAGGATAAAATTTTTGCCTTGTTTATTTATCAACATCTTGTTGATTTACAAAAAGTCTGATTGATTGTTGACAGAATTTTAGACCAAAGTCAGTTTCTCAAAGGTTGAAGCCTTGAACTTTCTTTGGTCTTGGACTCGTTCTTGAAACTGCAGAGACATTTTCACCAAACAAACAACTTGCCTGATCTTTCCTGAGAAGGATAATTCAGGACCTCTGAGAATAGCTTGTTTCACACATGTGCTGCCACAAATAGAGCTCCTTTGGAAGTGGCCTCATCCGCACACGCACACACTTCTTTGGGGCTAAAATACATCTTCATGTAACCATAAAGTTTTCAGCTTGGCTATATTTACCATGTTTGCATTGGCCACCCTATTTTAGGCTATCAGACTTTGTAGCGTTGTTAGGTCCCATGCCAGCCTCATCAGGGGTCGTGTTTGCCTTCACCCGCTCACCTCTTGCCACAGACTCACTGGCACAGAACCAGAATCCCCTGCTGAAACTCAAGCCACAGCCTGACCTCATCCACCTGTCAGTCTGTTATCTGCCCTGTCCTGCAGTGGAAAAACATGGGGGCTAAAAATAAGACTTCGTGAAACAAGCATGTTTTGAGGGGAAGGATAGAGGTGACCTAAGAGAAGGGGGGCTTGGGTTTTTGGAGGTGGATACCAGCCAGACTTTTTGTTTTTGGTGGATGCTAACTCTTTGTAAACAATGATGTAAAATCCCACAATTTAAAGTGTTTTCTTAAAGTAGTAAACCGAAATTAAATCAGTTGTTGCTCCTAACTCTTTCTCCATAGCTAAAGGCTCTCTGAGCGAGGACACGATCCGTGTGTTGCTGCAACAGTTAGCGGGTGCCATGAGTGTTTTAAGGAGTAAAGGCATCATCCATCGTGACCTGAAGCCCCAAAACATTCTCCTTTCGTACAGCACTGGGCGCAAGTCCAACCCCAACAACATCTGCATCAAACTGGGTGAGTGTGCTGGGTCAGAGTACACCTTCTACTGAAGGAAACGCAAAGACTGGTTAGGATCAGTTTGTACTGATTATGAGGCTATGAGATTATGAGTTATCAGCTTTGGCAGTGCTTTGGTTGTGGTGTTTTTGTTCTCGTGTTATGACTGCGGTTTGTTTTAGGTGTTGACGACGTTGTTCTGTTTGCTCTTGAGTGTTTTGTAGACATTATGTGTCACTACGCAGCTGTGTAAAGTCAAACAGCTAAAAGACACTCTATGTAAACATTTGTGCACCATCTTTCACTACCAAAACAAGCGCTCAAATTTAGTGCTTAGCACCATAGATTGATTTTTCTTTCTCTCTCCAGCTGATTTTGGCTTTGCGCGGTATCTTCAGGGAAACACGATGGCTGCTACACTCTGTGGCTCTCCAATGTACATGGTGAGTGCTTGACTTCATGTTTTATACTATCCAAGTTTTGGGGGAAATCTAATCGCAATTTCAATTTAAAATGAGATTAAAAAACAAAGTATTAAGCCGCTCTGAGATACTGAAAACACCAGATCAAGAGCTGCATGTGTGTAAAAGAACATAGTGCCGCGCTTTACTTCTACTCCAGATATTTTTGAGTGACTACAACAAAATACTGAGACTGCTACTTGTCTTGTTAATTTTTAAAGGCTCCTGAGGTCATCATGTCACAGAATTATGATGCCAAAGCTGACTTGTGGAGTGTAGGGACCATCATCTATCAGTGCTTGACTGGCAAAGCCCCATTTCAGGTCTGTAACATACACACACTCGCAAAAACACACTTGATGTATGACCCTGAGGGAGAAAGCATCTTTTCACTTGATATATTCACACTCACATCTCTCTCCTTCATTTGTGGAAGCTTCTGTGGTCTTAGTTTTAAATTCTCCACTATATACTTAGATTTCCTCTTTAAACATTGTGGATTGATTTAATGGAAAAGTTCACTCAAAATTAAGATCCCTTCATCATTTACTCATCCTCGTGTCTCTGGAACAAACCAGAATTTAAGTTGTTATTCGCTGAAAAATTTTCATGGAAGAAAGTTTTCAAATTATTTAACTACTTTATTTATTTGATCTAAAATATAGTAAAACACAATAATATTGTGCAATATTATTTAAAATGTAATATTTTATTTTAGATTAACATTTTTGTATATTTTAATGTATGCCCAATATTGTTCAAAACAGCATTTATTCAAAATATTCATTCTTGCTGAATAAGTAGCGTAGTATTAATTTCCGTTTTTGTTTTTTTGTTTTTTAAACTACAAACTTTTGAACGGTAGCATATTGTTATCAAGGAAAAATGCAAGCAATGTCACCGAGTGTTAGTTTCTACTGCGTCAGTTCTGATCGTTCTGGAACCATTCAATTGCGAAAGTGCAACTGGCTGGCACCCTTAGCTATTTATGCCCTGTAGAGTGTGAAACATGATTGTGACATCTTACTGATAAACAAAACCACATGCCTCTGCAACTAAACACACCCTCTGGTTTACTAACAAACACCCATACATACACACGCATGCCCATCCACATGGGTGGCGTCTCTGTAGTTTCACTACAGGAACAGGGAGTTCTTCTTTTTTCTTTGTGATGATCATATTACAAAATATGCATGTGTGTGTAGTTTGTTGCAGCAATACTTCCACTGAATATTGCCACAGGCCGGTCATTAGTTTGTTATTAAAATTCAAAACACAGTTCTGAAAAGGTGACATGCGTGCCATTAAGTATTATTTGGATTCTTCAGCTAAGCTTTTAGCCAGGTGCTGCTGTTAGCAAGGCTGATTTGTGGGAAAGGTTTATTCAGTTGACCTCTCGTCACACAGCTTCTAGAGTCCAGACGGCTAACATGTGAACCCAGTCTGATCACACTGTCACAACCGCATCTATTTATGGGTTAGTATTTTTAGCTTTCAAGAGTTGGTAATTTATTAGGAATTCCTGACGGTCCTGTAATGCAACGTCAGTCTGTGAATGGGTCGGGATGGGTCACTGAGTTCATTTAGATCACAGATCACTTGTCTCTATCATAACCATTGTGTTTATCTCCTCCTGCATGGAAATACTGCTTCAAGTGCTTGTTCCTGCAGCCATTAGAAAGCCTTTATGATTTGTAGAAACAGACGCTCAAGCTTAAGATTTAACTTCAGAACTGGAAAAAATGTGTTTACATTCCAAACAGCCATGAGTTATACCATGTGATAAACTACACACTGCAAACTCTAACACAGTGTTTTCCATCAAAATTGTTCAGATGATCAGTAAGTAATAATGATGTCAATAAAATCTCAAATCTTTTCCAGGCAAGTACTCCTCAGGAACTGCGGCAGTTCTATGAAAGACACCGGAGCCTGAGTCCCAGGTAAGTGACCCTGAGGACTGTATGTTAGTCATCAGTCAACATGATCCAGTTTAGTTTGGGCACAACAGGCGCAAAGGTCCCTGGTGTTGTAAATTTGCAGCTTCAGATTACCTTTCAAAAGCTGTTCGGGGTTGGTGAGATTGGTGAGAGTTTAATACGTTTGTTCCAGAATGGTGAACTAAATTGATCAAAAGTGACAGGAAAAAACATTTCTAATGTTACAAATAAATGCTGTTCTTTTTATTTCATGAGCTTTCTGTTCATATACTGAGATGTATCTCAGTTTCAACAAAACGGCACAACTGTTTTTTGAGCATCAAATCAGCATATCATAATGATTTCTGAAGGATCATGTGACATTGAGGTCTGGAGGAATGGCTGCTGAAAATTCAGCTTTGGCATCACAGGAATAAATAATATTTTAATGTGTTAAAACAGAAAACAGTCCTTTTTAAATTGTAATAATATTTCAGAATATTACTGTTTTTATTTTAAACAAATAAATGCTGGCTTGGTGAGCATAAGAGACATCATCAATATCAACCCCAAACTTTTAAACAGTAGTGTACCATAGCCCATATTTATTTGTTATGAATGTAAGGTTTTTTGATAATACCCCCACAGGATGCTGCAGTAGAACTGGTTTCTTTCCCTTTCTCTCAGTGTTTTTTCATATTTCATTCCTTTCCATGATTTATAGTAAAGTTTTATTTATGTTGAATTCATGAGTATGACTTTTTTACTTCTGATCTGTCAATCTGTCAACTCAAAGAGCTCTTGCCCGATAGTATAAACATTCACATGTGTAGGTTGTGATTCCTGTCAGTGTCTAACTCAGCTGCTTTTCCCAGTATTCCACGGGAAACCTCCAGTCACCTCAGGCACCTTCTACTTGGGTTGCTGCAGAGGAACCACGGGGAACGCATGGACTTCGGTCAGTGGACAGACGTGTACAATCACAAACTTGACTTTACAACATTCGTTAGAAGTTGTAAACTGAGACATTGTAATTTCAAGGAAATGATTATAACAACGTGATTATGGTCTATTCTAGATGAATTTTTCCACCATCCTTTCCTGGAGGCTAGTACATCCATGAAAAAATGTAAGATTGTGATGTACATCATTTTGTTTTTGCATATCCGCTATAGTTTTGGTTACAGTAAGATTTCAGTTTGTTCATTATATTCTTAGCCTCTCCAGTGCCCATGCCCACGTATCCCAGCTCTGCCTCTGGGAGCTCCAGCAGCGGTTCCTCAAGCTCTCGCCTCACTCCCACTCAGGTACCACAATAACAGCACATAGTGCGTGAATTTTAGCCTCTCTTTGAGGAGTATTGTGATTTTCATGCGTTATATATAGTGTATACAGTAGCATATAGCTACAATACCATTCAAAATTTGAGGTCAGCTTTTAGAAATTCATACTTTTATTCAGCAAGGATGCATTTAATTGATCTAAAGTGACACTAAAGACATTTATAATGTTACAGAAGATTTCTATTTCAAACAAACGCTGTTCTTATGAACTTTCTATCCTTTTGAACAGTAATGTATATGAAGTATTTTTTTTGACAGTCTGAAACTGAAGCTCCGAGGCCCCTCCCTCAAACGAACCCCACACCATCTCCAGGTTCCCTGCTGAAAGACTCATCTTCCTCAGACTCTGATGACTTTGTAATGGTGCCGGCTCAGTTCACCAGTAAGATGAGCTTTCACAAGCTTTGACCTACTTTGAATTATGTAACAGACAAAACCGCTTTATTTGCACAAATACTAAATCTCAATCTGATAACTGTTGCAGGTGAACTAGTCAGTGCAGGAGGGCAGGACAGTCTGATGCGCAGCGGGTAAGTGGGTTTACATTTTTTCCATACCTTTAAGTGTTAAAGTGACAGGGCTCACGCACATAGCATATATAGTTACATGTGGCATGCTTCTTAACTGTAGCCTGCACATTCATACAACACACGTGCAGAAGCATTTTGTTTCTGCAGTTAATATAATAGTTTGCATACTTGCCAGCATGTCACATGTCGTGAATATTCAGTTCAAGGGTGTCAGTTGACTTTTTGACTTGCTGACCATTTTTATGGTTCTGTGAAGAGGGCTGTTCATGCGTTGACACATTTGTGCAAAGAATGAGGGAAGACTTTACAGTTTAAGACTTTCAGATACATTCTAGCAGTTTTTTTTAATATACGTGTCTGTCAACTTATGCATTTATGACCTAGTTAAGATACACATTTGTAAACTACCATTTTACAAATGTGTTTTTTTCATATGATCATCAAGGTTGTAATTATTAAAATACAGTAAAACAGTTATATTGCGAAATGTAAAATATAAAAAAAATATATAAAGTTTTTTATTTTAATGTTAAAAAAAATGCAATTTACTTCTGGTTTTTTAGACAAGTCTGAACGATTCTTTTGCAAATCCATCTGAATCAAGATAATTTTGTACAAATTCTTTACACATTAATTACAAATAGCTGGAAAGATCATGAAAATCAGTATTGTTACTGTTAACTAAAATTGCTATTAAATTTTTTTTTTAATAATAAAATAATTTAAATTAAAAAATAAAAGATAATTTAATCTGAAAAATATAAATTTTAAACTAAATTCAAACTTTTTTTTTTAAGTTTAAATTGAAGTACTAAAATTGCCATAACTAAAACTGAATTAATAATTACTTAATTTACTCCTGTGATGGCAAAGTGAGCATCAAAGATTTCTTTCAGAAACATTAAGAAATCTTACAAACCCAAATTTTTAAACAGTGTTGTATATTATAAAACTGAATGGTTTAAACATAACAGTGTTCATGTATTTGTACTATTTCTAGAAGCTCACTGATGGTTGTGGGTCGGACGCCATCATCCTCCCCATCTGTCAGAGCCTCTCCAAGCCCTTCCAGGTACTGTGTGTGTTTTAGTATGGAGATCAGCATTTAATACTGTAGAGACTGTGAAAACACACACTCTCTCTGAAGGCGAGCAGCACACATTAAACAATAGGCTTTGTTTGCATGTGTGAAGTGAGGGACAGCTGTCTGAGTTAACGTGACCGGAGAAAGCAGGAATTCTAGAGATGAAAGTAACTCACAGGTCACCAGGGAACAAATGGTTTAATTGTATGTTTGTGCACATGACATGTCAATCATTCACCCCTTCTTTCTCTGTCCCTCTCTCTAGGCCTCTGGAGTCATGTGCCAGTAGTTACGCTCAGTCCGTGCCTGTTCCAGTGCCGACACAAAAACACAACTACCAGAGGATGGAGCAGAACCTACAAGTGTCTGACAGGTTGGGTTTATCTCTATATCGCTCTCTCTGACATGAATTAGGTACATAAATGCATAAATGCGTTTGTGATTCCCTAATGCATTCCCTTATTTCTCTCATTTCAGGACAGCAGCACCTGTACAACACTTCTGCTCAAATGGGGTTCCAACATGTGGGAGAATCGGGGCTTCTCCAGAATCAGGAGGATCCAGACCGTATCTACCTTCACCACAGGGTAAAGAAAGCAGCTCACTGCAGACCTGTGTTTTGATTTGCATACTTCACTAATAGAGGAAGAGACTCTAACGGTAGTTTTAGTAGGAAGCTGGAAATAACAGAAATCCATCTGAATCAAAATCATTTTTTGAAAACCCTTAACACATAGAAATTTTATGGAAATCAGTGTTGTTTTTGTTAGCTAAAATGCTTTTAAAATTCTTTTTTGAAAATTGAAAGGAATCTGAAATACAATATAATTATTAAATGAAAAACTTTAACAAAAAATTAACTGATATAAAACTACAAACTGCTAAAACTAAAACTGAAAAACAAAATAATTACAGCTATATATATATAAATATTAAAAAAAAAATAAACAAAAGCAATTTAAAATTAAGCACACAACAAATTACTAAAATTAAAATGAATCTGAAATATAAAAAATAAAGCTCAGGGCTATTCAAAATATTTGTAAATACTATAATAATATATTTATATTATAATATAATTATAGATCATATAGAAGATGCTGATGTGTTGTTTATTCCTTTTTCAGTGGGAAATGTTCCTGAAACACCCGATCAGCCTGAACCTGTTAGCAGCAGGACGAGGTTGCATAGCACAGGTAAAATATTTCACTGCATATCAATTTGATTTTTAAGACTTCTCGTTGTAACTTCCCAACTCTCTCTTTGTCTCTCAGATGTATATAAACAGCCTGGTCAGGTCTCTCCTCTCTTCACTGACATCACAGCCATGGACAAAAACCTCACCCACAGACTCAAAGGTCATCGGTACAATCCAGAATCCGTCGTGCACAGAGTGAGTAAATGTTACGTGACATGACAATAAATATATTTCTAATGTTTTCTGTTCTTTTGTGAACTTTCTATTTATCAAAGGATTCTGAAAAAAATGTATCACGGTGTCCACAAAATTATTAAGCAGCACTGTTTTCAACATTGATAATAATAATAAGAACTGTTTCTTGAGCAGCAAATCAGCATATTAGAATGATTTCTGAAGTATCATGTGACATTGAAGACTGGAGTAATGATGCTGAAAATTCAGCTTTATGTGACTACATTTAATTTCAGTGGGATTTGTGTCGGCGACCCATCTCTGGTCAAACTCCAAGTACAGCGCTGGTTCAGAGAGGCCTGATCACCCGAAACAAGACCATGTCTGACCTGAAAGATCTGGCACAGTACCCGGCTGCTGGGCCCCGCGTGCCACTTCTCAGGCCAGTGGAAAGAAGGGACACTGTCAAAAGGTATTAGTCAACTTGGCTTTGGTTGAGGCTGAAGAAAGCTTGTGATGCAGTAACGATGATAATTTCTATTTTATAATCAGCACTGGAATCACTGCTGTGATATGATTGCTGTTAGATGAGCTTGTTTCCTAGAGCTGTGTTTATGGGTCATTTGTGTTGTAGGTCATTAAGTACCGGCCGTCTCTCAGATAAGCTGCTGAAGGCTGTGTTTGGACATCAGTTTGACAGGGGCAGCTGTGAGAGCTTAAATTCAGAGAAACCCATGGACACAACAGGTAGAGCTCTTTATTTTATTTTATTTTATTTTATTTTTATTTTTTAAATTGAATTGAATTGAATTTTTTTTTTTTTTTTTTTTTTTT
>SCHK01122922.1:0-20091 GCA_004124795.1 Poropuntius huangchuchieni
AATATATCAAAACTTAATTTTTGATTAGTAAAATGCATTGCCAAGAACTTCATTTAGACAACTTTAAGGGCGATTTTCTCAATATTTAGATTTTTTTGCACCCTCAGATAAATGTAAAAATTTCAAAATTGACCCTTATGACTGACTTTGTGGTCCAGGGTCATATATATATATATATGTATATGCGTGTGCGTGTGTGTGTGCACGTGTATATATAAGTTTTATATTAAAAATCATAAAATAATAATAATTTTTAATTTAGTTATTATTTTATATAGTATATAAATATCTAAAAGCAGATACATAAAATTGTTTTTTAAAAAATATATATTTCTGATGATAATAATAATAATGTTAACAATAACAACAATCATTTTGTTATCATAGAAATTATTATAATTGTGTAATTTTCATTATATTGATAAAAATTAGTATGAACATTATTATAATAGCTTATAATCTGAATTAATATTTTTATTATTAATATACATATTAATTTATATAATAATTAGTTATTACATTTAAGTAATATAAGTACAGCAATCTTTGCTATTTAATAATTTAATATTTATATTTAATATTAGTGTTAAGACTTTATTCAATACAGATGTTTTTAGTGCATGTGACCATATGAAGTCAATTCTTGTAACAGCAATTTTAGTCAGTCTGTGAATTTGCCAGCACAAGGTCTTTGCGGTCACCTCAGCATGTTTTCTGCAGATGTGGTGAAGATGGCCACGCACAGGGTACAAGCGATGAAAGAGGAGAGAGAGCTCTCTGAGATCTGGGCAGTTCAGTCAGCATCTCAGCAGGCCTTATGGAGACTATTGAGGACTCCAATGGCTTTTTTAGGTCCCTTTGAACAGGTGCTTTTCTCCCAGTGCTGCTGGCTTCTCTTTGGATCTCCAAACACAAAGAGCTGCTATATCCCATACATTTAAAGCTCCCACTTGTTTGTGCGTGGACACACACATGCACTTATGAGCACACGTGGAAGCAAAAGCACACACACACTTTTGGGGTTTCTCTCAGAGGGACTTCCTTTGCACCTGTTTATTTGTTCTTTTCCCCCCTCAATATATATATGAGTGGATCTAACTCACCCAAACAGCGTGGGTGAATTTTAGAGGCAAAATATCCTCTGGGTTCTCCCTCTTTCTCTCTCTGTCTGTCTTTCTCTCTCTATCTCTGTCTCTCTCTCTTAAAGACTCCTCCGGATCTCATGATTTATGTATGAGGCTGAGGCGTGATTCATCTTGGCATGGGGAGAGAAGTTGTCCTTTGTCTTCTGCTCTGTTGGCCAGTAAGAGGTTTCCTGAGGTCTGGAGAAGGGTCTTAGAGTTCCTCTGGACTCAGACAGATGTGTGTGTGTGTGTGTATGTGTGTGTGTGAAAGTGAGAGAAGTGAGACTCTTTCTGGAGGTGTGGGAGTTTGCCCCACAGTTATTACCCAACTGGAACTGCTTCAGTATGGTGCTAGAGCCAGATTGCGACAGAGACACCATGTAAACAAATAAACAAACAACCCTAGACTGTCAGATACGCAGCAAGGAGGCTTAATCTTATTATTGCTTAAACAGGACCCCGGTGGGAAATATAAAGATCCAACTAATCTAAAAAATTGGAGGCTGCTCACATTACAATGTTGTGATTGTAACATTTTTGCAATAAATATAAATTAAAATTAAAGTCGTCGTCCCAGATTTTTCTAGATCAGACAGGATTTTAACATGAGTGACACTGGAGATAACACAAGTTAGCTAATTGAAAGAAAGCATGAAATTTTAAATGAATAGCATGCTTTAAAAAAGCCTTAAACAGTAGTTTTACTACTGTATGTGAAAGGTGTGAATAAATGCAGTTTGTTTCATTTAAAAATATATGCATATTATGTAATATGTAGAGTAAAAGGTATAAATATATATAGAGATGATATATTATTAAATATGTAATTATGTATACTAATGACCATTTCTATTTTGCACTGCTGTACAAAATATATAACTGTACAGATATTACCATAATGTTAAAATTGACAATTTCTTTCTTTAAAACTGGTCATAATTGTTTAATTCAATTACATAAAAGCATAGATTAGTCTATGTTGAGTCCAAAAATAAGACAGATTTTAAGTATTAATTTAATTAAGTATTAAATATACATTTTGATGACAAATTAAACATACATTATGAGTATAGAGGTATAAATTTAAGTTAAAAGTAGCATAAAGAAATCTCTGACTTTTCCTTGGTGCTGTAAATCTGAGCCTGTGAGATAATTGAGATGTCAGACGTGGGATTACTGTGGTCTTTTTCTCATCATAAACATTTGAAAAGCAGGATCTGTAAACAAAACGTCTCCATTTCAGCCTGAGAGAAACAATTAAGGTATTAAAGAAATCTGTAATTCAGGTTATTGCTTTTCTATTGAATGATGTTTAATACAGAAGAAATCGGACTAGATATACACATCCACTAAAATTGTGAATAGAAAAAAAGAGATAGGGGCAACCAAACAACTCCGCAAACAAACAAGTGCAGGAAGGAGGTGTGTGTTCCTGTCTTTTTTAACATGACGGGGGATGGACGGATGCTGAGAGGATGATAGCGCGCACTTCCTGGGGGTTTTTCCCTTTCTACATCACTCGCTCCAGAATGTCCAACAGACACACACACATACGCAAAAAAGAGCGAAATCTTGTCAAAGCAAGCAACGAGTACAGATTAGAGATACTTGTCCGCCTTCACAGCCTAAACAGCGTGGTCATTCCTGGGGGGATTTGAGACATCGGAAGGGAGAGAAAAGGCTGTTTGGGGGAACAGTCTGCTACAAAACTGCCAATTTCATACTACACATGTGGATTAAGTCTCTCCTCTTTCAAATGCCCATGTAACAAATTACATTCCTGCGACTGCAGCAGGGGCGCCAGGCCTGTATTCAGATGCTCTTGTGCCTGGCAGTGCCCGGCCCGTGCCAGATTGTCTGCAGGCGGCGTTCGTGCCGGCTTTGATCGCGTGCCAGAGCGGCCTCACAGGCGCTTGGCTCCCCGATCACTCCCCCATCAATACGCTGGCACGCCGTCCTCATATCAAAAATGACCCAATTAGTAGACATCGATGTGTTCTGACAGGCACTACCTGCTGGAGTGAAGCAGGCAGCGCGAGCGGCTTTTCTCTCTCCGTGCCGCTTTGAAAACGGCGAGAGGTGAAAATGCAGTTGTTTGTTTCCCTCTTTCCTACCTGTCTTGGTGCTGCCTGCCCCCCTCCACCTCCCCACCCTCAGGGTAGTCTTTGAACAGCGGTTTGGGTGTCAGAGGCGCGCGTGCAGAAAGCAGTTTAACTAAAACTGTAGTGAGGTGATTAGAGTACCTACTGACAGGAAACATTGTTCTCCCACTGACTGATTGTCAGCACTCATCTTGGCAACTGACAGCCCGAATCCTTCTACATACCCACCTCCACGCCCCCTCCCGATGGCTCTGAGCTCTCCGCGTGTGTGCGAGAGGGTATTTCATCGTCCCTCTTATGCATGCCTATCAAAACCTCTGCCTGAGCACTCAATCTTGCGCGTGTGTGGGGAGGCTCCAGCAAAGATGGTGGTAGATTCATCAAACATTCATACATCACTCACCTCAGGAATCGGTGCTCAGTGAAGTACTACACCAGATTCCCTTTGATTTCGCTCCGATCAGACGCCTTCCTATCATTTCTCATGCGCCGCTCTCCGCTTCATCCGCAGACTCGAGATGGAGCCGCCCCGCCAACTCAACAGGCAGTCCTCCGAGCTATACATTGGCAAATAAAACAGCCCTGCCTTAATGAAAGCCAGCCTCGATGTTTCACGCGGCCACCATTAGCCAAGAGAACTAACAAGGCTTCTAGCTGCTTCTGGGAGTTTCTCTCTGCTTCTCATGCTCATCAGGTGTGGAACTACTGCAGTTTTGGATGTCAGTAACTTTTAAGAAGTGTTGTCAGTCAGGATGTTTCAAAATGGACAGAATTCTAATTGAAGCGATTTTGGAAATATCATTTCCAGAAAATCTAGTTATTTTAACAAAAACTTGTATGTGGTAAAGCAGTGGTTCTCAGCCTTTTTGACACCAAAAAGCCCCTCTTTGTCCATTACAATATTTGCTATGTACTTCTTTTTGCTCTGTTGTAATAAATATAAATAAAAAATGTCAGTTTGATGTTGTACGTATGCAATTTTAGTCAATTTTAGTAATCAATGTAATTAAATAATTTTAAAACTTATTGGGGCCCACCTGAAAGTTAGCCCATACAGGATGATACTTTCAGAAAGAAAAAAGTGCAAGATTTGTACCAATATATGTAGCCCTTAGATCAACACCCTTTTACCTTATCTAAACCTAAAGTGAGCATATTAAAAAAATAATACTAATAACAACAACAATAATTACTATAATAATATTATTAATAATAATATGCACTCTTTAAGGGTAGGTAAGCTAACATGGTACATTTTTTGCCCATTTCTTCTGACGATATACATACAGTACATAAATGATATAATGGTTATATAACATTTAGATCGTCAAGAGATTTAATGCACTCTCTAATTTAATACTTTACTGTATTGCACAAGCCTTTTATGTGTTTTGTATAATGTGCTTAACCCTGGATTAGCATCTTTTTAAGCAACATTTCACACAAATAAGCGACATTTCACACCATTTTGAAATTGTTAGTTTTTAAGAAAGTGGTGCTAACCAAAGGTATACAGTGTAAAACCAAATTTATACGGTGATAGAACGTAACAGCAAATTTTTAGCAACGCACAACCAATTACAAACTGCCTTACTTCAAAAATTATTCATGCGCATTCTCACAAAAAAAACTTTCACATGCCGTTTACTTTTAGAAAAAGTTACAAATGTTAACAGAAATAAAGTGTTATTGGTATTATGCAAATAGTCTTACAAAAATAGATCCCACACACTGTAAAAAAAAAAAAATCATATTTGAATGATTTTAGTGATTATATTAAATGATTTCTGTCATGCAACCTTCATCAGGCGTTGTTTTCAAGTTTGATATTTCACAACAAATCACATCCAGTTTCATACTGCACATTATGCACTATAAGACATTACATTTCTAGATTTTTTTTTCCAACTACCCATTTAGTATATGTCATTGTCAAGTTGCCGTTTTTATGCCATCTCTGTGAAGTTCTGTATTTCTTTTTCCTGCTATTTTTAATGCCCATATGGGTCCATCTGGGCAGTGAGTGAATATCTGGGTTCAGCAGCTGATGGCCTGTAGCTCTGAGCTGGTCGTTGTGAAGGCCTTGCAGGTCTCTACTGCCGTGTTTCGGCAAGCTGCTCGCATCGACAAACATTTGGCACAGACATCACTACCAGCTGGAGCGGGCATCTCTGCCATTCTGAACGTCCCCTAATGTCACTCTCTCTCTTTCATCTGTCACATAAGCCTCATGTTAACACACACAGACTTCTCGCCCCATTGGCTTGTACGCAGACGAGGTGTAAGTGAACTCTTAAGAGTCGGTCCTCAGATAAAATCTCATGTAATTAGCCATAATAGGGGTAGTTAAAGAACTCGGAAGCAGATGTTTGGCAGGGAAATTGAGACGCTGGTATATGAAATAGGTATTTTAGGGTGAGGCGACCACCTGAGGCTATACTGTCTCCAGATCAGTCTTACAGATAGCATTCATATGAGCTCCACCACTTTAAAGCAGCTCTGAGAAAGCATCTACAGCTGTGAAAGTGAGTTCCTGTGGAGTGGAAAGAGGGTTGCAGCTGTGCTTTGGAGCAGGTGTGTGAAGGCGGATGAACTCGGATGTGGCTGTTGTCCACTGCGTGGCTTTTACCTATAGCTACAGGCTACAGACAGCCCGATTTACCCCATTTCAGTCTGATAGTGCTGTTAAACATGATATCATAAAACATATCTCCTGTGTGTTGCGTTACAGGATTATGCAGACTGTTGCTAAAGGAGATTTCAATATATGAGATGACACCTGATCCCAGAAGAGCACTGAGCTTGGCAATATGTGCTTATTTTATATCCTTCATGGTAAACTGTGATGATTTGAGTGAGTTTTATAAGGTAAGTAAATGAATTACATAGCACTCATTTTTGAATATTGATGAATGCTGTTTTACAAAGTTGTTTGTCCGCTGTTCATTAGCATTCTTGCAAAACAAATGCATGGAGTTGCGCTAGACGAATTCTATACTTTCTCACCCTGGGCTTATTTCCTCTGCTATTTTTGTCAAGATAATATTTCAAACTCTTAAAAAAAATGAGTAACAGGGAAGGTAGGAAGAGGCTTTTTAAGGACATTGTTTATCTACGAGTAAAACAGCTGAAGAGAAGCGAGGCTAATTTGTACACCTTGCCACATCTTGCCTGCTAGTGGAGGGAGACTCCAATAAAAAGATTTTCCAGCTTTTACCATTATCTTTTGATATATGTCAGGCTTGCAGGTGCTTTACCATGGCCTGGGGGGAGAGGAGGTGTTTAAGATAAAAGACAGGTTATTACGATGTGACAGAGATTCAACAGGACCTGCAGGTCAGGACACTAATGCATGCTAGACGGAGAGCTCTGTTCGGGCTGTTTATAAACTGACTGAAGTCGACTGAAGTCTACCTGCATATCTATATTAAACTATTATTCATGTAGTTTTAACACTCTTTTAAATACACCAGCAAACCCAATCCAGGTGTTAAGAGGCCTATTTCAATGTACAAGCTAAAGATAAATGTTACTTACATTTAAATATACCATTCATGCTCAAAATTAAAAGTTAATTTATCCGGCACAAACAATTTTAAATTAAATAAAGCAAAAAAAAACAACAACAACATATAATTGAATAGAGTTTAAGTAAATGCTATATTAACTTAATTTAAAGACTCTTAATATTATTATCTCTTTTTTTTTGTCACTTTGGTTTAATAGAATCATTTTTGGAACCTGTTTGTTTATATACTGAACATGCATGTGTAACATATTACCAAAAAGAAAGAAAGAAACATTAGCTGTACTAATAATATTACAGAGTTATGTAAATAGCTGAGCTACTGTTAAGTTATTGCTACTTTTAGTTCATTTGGTACTCATAGTAAACATCAGAATTTAGATTGAGGAGGTTGGTTGGTTAGCAGTAAAAGGCAAACGCTTTGTGAGGTGGAAAAGTTTTGTTTCTGAATATCTAATGTGGTGTATCTTCTGGTGAGTCATGCACCTTCTCTGTACATACCTTTCAGGGGGAACCATGGCTTGTTTGTTTTTGTCTGGTATGGGAAAAATCACTTTGAAAAGTCATCCAGAGAAGCAAAAACGTAAAACACCTTTCTAGTTAATTAACCCAAATCCTTTCAGCGTGGTTTCACCCTGTTTTAAAAGCTTGAAACTTGACCATTAACCTCAAAATGGATGAGAGAGCGCTCTCTCTTCCACTTTTTTCTTCTCCAGCAAAATGTGACATAAAAAGCCTGTGAAATGAAATGATGAGTTTAAAACGTCTTTTTGAGGCAAACCCAATTAGGGCTCACGCAGTTTTTTCCACCTCACAAAAAGCCTTACATTAGGACGAGGGCTAGTTATTAGTTCCGCAGTCGTTATTTTACAAATCATTTCTGTTTGCCTTCCACACGCTGTGGCAGAGAGTGGGCTCCAATTAGAAAGGCATTAAAACAGCAACCAGGACTTAGCTGCATTACACCCAGCAATGACATTCCACCTGCCATTATGTTATTAGCAAAGAGCTGGATCGAGAGAGGAAAAAAGGCTTTTAATTGAAAATAAAGGGAAATAAAGGCATTTTGAAAGTAGCAGCTGTTAGCTTGCAGATCTCTCAGCAGCTGTTGCTGTCAAGTCTGAATCTGGGCCTATTCACCCCAAATCTCTCTCTCCGGAATGACCACGTAGCGCTGGCTGGTCCTTCGCTTTGTTCAGCCTTAATGCCGCTTTTCAAAATGAGGAACAACAGTAATACATTTGAAAGCAAAATCTGTACTGGAACTTTGAAATCATGTTTCATTGATATGTTGACATTTAGTGTGCACACAAAAACAATAAACTCTGATTTGACTTTTTA
Organism: Poropuntius huangchuchieni; assembly: GCA_004124795.1. Classification (NCBI taxonomy): domain Eukaryota; kingdom Metazoa; phylum Chordata; class Actinopteri; order Cypriniformes; family Cyprinidae; genus Poropuntius; species Poropuntius huangchuchieni. The sequence goes on from SCHK01122922.1 coordinate 8,094, forward strand.
ATGGCTTCGTCACTTGCATTCTGACAGATGGGCCAGAAAGGACCCTCTGTGCACTATATGTGCATTGATGGGTCATCTGTCATTTGATTTGGGTCATTGTTTGTGGCGGCATGAGGTTCTGGGCCACAGCCCAATAAATTCCCACAGACACCTCAACGCCCATTATTCCATTCTGCCTTCAGTATACGCACAAATGGACATCACCATCACCACCGAGTTTATTTTACTCCTGTTTGTTCAAAGCAACACTGATCTAACAGGATATCAATTTATTGAATATTTATAAGTAATCCAATTATTAGTGGTTTTTGTGTGACCCATTTCTGCAGGTTACATCTTCATTCCACTGGGTGGCGACAAGTGACTGTCTTTTTTGAGCGAGTCATTGAATCAATTTGTTCAAACACACTGACTCATTCAGGATCAAGCAAGCGACTGTAGTGACTCGTGAGTGATTAGGCGCGTTCGACTTAAAGCAGCGATGCGCAGAATGATCACTGTTTAGAGTGAAGTACAGAGAGAGCAGATGGATCCTATGCATTCGAATCACTCTCGCGGTACTTTGATGTCATACAGTGATCATTTTGCGCAGCGCTGCTTCAAGTCGAATGCGCTTATTGAATCATGAATCATTTCAAAATATCGATTCATTCAAAGTAGAATCTCATACAACCATTCACTCATCAGATTAGTTCAATAACACTTTTTAGTCAGGAACGAACGAAACATCATTTTTTATGAGTGATTGAATTATTGATTCAACAAATCTGTTCAATTAATTCAGAAACCAATGAAAAATTCGCTTATTTGATTCATTCAAACAATGATTCAATTAGGAACAAACAAAACAAGCGACCTCTCATCCGGGTTCCTTCAAAAACACTGATTCATTTAGGAAGAAATTTAGGATTTGTTTGGATTTATTTCGTTTGGCACAGAGAAAACCGACAAAGTACCTGCAAATATGACGTCTAAAATGTACGTTTATCAACATTAACTTAGTGTTTATTGAACTGCTGTATATAAAAATAAAAAAAAAACATGTTGCGCAGCTGTGTTTACATTCTGAAATTCTGTAACATAGCGTAATTGTAGTACTAGTAAAATGTTTTCATTATTAATATTCTCAATATTGCTTTTTAACATGTTCTTGTACTACCAGAGTTGATTTGCTGGTCTCCATGTGCTGTATCTTATAACCAGTATGATTACGAATGAGATTGAGCTGGGTGTGTTGCGCTCTGGGCTCCAGCTGGAGACTGTAATGATGAACTGTGAGCTTGCGTTCCTCCATCCAGCCTTGCTGCTGACCTGAGGTCAGGGCTACAGCAGCGTTGGGAGAGGACGACTGTGCATAAATCTGCTTAGCTGCATACATGCAATGAAATAGTGTCTCATTAAATTGGTGGTTTAGATATAGCTGCACATGTAAGTGTGTTGGTATACATGCAAGTTGATCCTACACTGCTGTATATATATCTATAAGCAGTAGTTTATGTATCCTGCTTACCTTTTACATTTCTAACCACAGTATTCGCATAATCCTTTCTATGTATTTACAGTAACTAAGGCTAAAAGTGCTTATCATGATAAGCTATATAGAGACCCAAACTATACATAGAGTCAGGGCTCTCATAACAGCTAGTCATAAAAATGATAAATAAACATACAGAGTCCAAGTTCCCATTGGCCCTTGGTTTCATCCTTTCTCATTTTCCTTGTGGTTAAGGGTTAGCATCACTTTAGGTCGTTTCCTTCATTTGCCTAGACATAAAATGGTACCAAATTAGTTCACCCCATTGCCCCTTAGTTCCTCCCCACCCCTTTCTATTCCCTGTCAGAGAGTTGTGTGTTGCCATTTGGCCACGAGGCATTGTGTGTTTTGCAGGCTTGCCAGCAACTGCCATTTGGACTCTTAAGAGGCAGAGGACCCTCCCCCTTTGAACTGCAGCCAGCTTTCTATGCTCTCTATTTTTCTTTCTCCCTCTCTTCTTTTTTTTTTAATAACTTCCCCGGAAGGCACTTCCCTCTTTTTTCTCTCCACTTCACACCCCCTTCCTTTTAATTTGACCATGGCTCTCTCTGGCAAAGCTGTGATGCTGATAAGAAAGGTATGGCTGCATTTAACTGACAGCTTGCCATCTCTCCGATTGTATGTGCATGTGCAAATGCGTTTGTGTGCGTTTAGATCTGAATTCAATGCCACTCAGTGAGCTCTGCTCTTAAACGCATCCCGTGGGGGGTTTCAGTCTGTAATATTGCGTAAAACCGAGATGCTAGACTGTGAACGTGAATGCATGATAAGTCCCAGACAAACCATGTGAATTTGATACGGTGCCTCCAAAAAGCAATGCTTTCAAAGTCTTTTAGTTTACATGTAAAAGTCTGCCCGCTTCCACATATATACTTCCTTTTCCGTCTGCAAGCTTCAAAGTCAAACGATGACATAACTGTCTATGTTACTACTTAATCTAATCACATATACAATAGCATTATGGTCTTTTTTTCTTTTTTAGTTTTAGAAAATGATTTATTGTAATTTAGTGTCTTTGTGGTTTTTAGCCTTTTTGATTCGAAGGCGCCCCGTTGTCCAACACAATATTGAAAGGCTTGCACATATAGAGATATAAAAATATAAAAGTGTTTATGCTGTAATGACAAACCTGCTTATTTTAAAAACTTTTTTTTTTAACAAAACTGGGAGTGTAGATTTACGAAATGAGTCAACCATGATTCATTTTGTGATTAAAAGAAGTTTCAAGAACCATAGTGGGAGAGGGAGAAAAACATAAATATTTGAAAGAAATTAAATTAATGAACTAATTAAGTTTTTAATTAATTTAGTTTTTTTTTTATTAATTCAAGATTGTTAAAATATGTTTTAAATAATTTCTTCACTTGAATATTTGTAAGTAGTTCTGTGGTCCCCTATTATTATTATTATTATGTATTTTCATATAAACATCCAAAGTAATTTGATTCATCATATTTATATCATCATTTTGATGCGACCTTATAGAAGTCAGTTCACACAATAATATTATAGTTTGTAATTATCCATTTATCTGTCATTGAACTGCCTTTTGCAAATATGTAAATATGAGGAAATGTTCTAGATCGCGCTCCGGCACCAGTACCAGGACCCTGTTGGTGGAAAATGGGTAAGTGAGGCCTAGGATTCAATGACAGATGTGTGAGGAGATAGGCAATGTAGACTATCAGCTTGCCCAGGGGGCTTGCTCTCACTTGTCATGGGATGGAGAGAAAAAGACCCCTAGACACCTGTCTGACACCTCTCATCAGCGCAGTATCCTGAATCCTGCAGAGGGCTACTGATGGTCTGAAATCTCACACCTTTAAGCTACTGTTTGCACTCAACGCCTGTCATATCCACTTTACAGAACAACAGCCTGGGGGTGCGCGAAAGAGGCAGCCATTGTAAAACAAAGAGCTGAAAAAAGCAAAATCTGTCGTATTATGGCATCATAATACATTGTGTCATCCACAATGCAATGCGAAGCATTAAAGAAATAGCCTCCCGTGCTTCAGCATTTATTTTGTCATGTGGGATTATTTCTAACAGACTGTTTCCGTGTGAACATGTCTGTTTTGTCGCTGTAAAAGCGAGAGAGACGGTTGGTCGCGTGCCAGTGTTTGTAATTAAGGCTGTTCTGTGTTCAAAAACATGGGGTCTTTAAACATAAATGTAAAAAAAACATGCGTGAGCGCCCCCTCTCTCTCTTTGCCGTCTCTCTCTGTACTCCTTGTGAGTAAGGGCGAGCGGGGAGGGAGGTGACCTTGCCGGCTGTAATTAAAGTGAAACACCTTGACTTGTCACCATTGGCTCAGACAGCTTAAATCTCCCTAATGTAAATCGGCCCGCTGCTGACGCGCTGCTAGGCATGGCCACGGAGAAGATAGAGGCGGTGGTGATCCATCTCTGTACACACACGTAGACACACACACACACACGCAAGGTCTCCCACCCAATTGTGTTAGCATGCGTTTTTATTTATTTTACACACCAGACACCATGTTGCAAAGCTTCATAGCCACGGAGCCTCTTGGGATAGCGGCGTGTTTGCTCATGAAAAGGGGCTGAAATGTCACAGAGTGGTTAGAATATGTGGGCTTCATTAAAGGAACATTCCAGGTTCGATACAAGTTAAGCTCAGTTGACAGCACTTGTGGCGTAATGTTGATTACCACAAAGTTCATTTAGGCTTGTACCTGCTTTTCTTTAAAATACTGAGGTTACAGTGAGGTTACAGGACATAAACCAATTAACAGAAAATGTAGCAAAACATTTTAATGTATGTTACTCATAACAAAAATGAAAAGAAACCATATTAATGATATAAAATATAGTAATATGTGATGTCACGCAGGGGTTTGTGAAACTTTTTACTGTAAATTATACATATTTATATTTTCATTTGTACAAACAAATTTGACAGTGTTTGATAAAATGGCATAATAATGTGAGGTTAAACCAATTACAGGTTTTTTTTTATCATATATGACGATATATTTTTTATCATATATGGCAAGATTAACATCCCGTGGTAACTAGGCATTACACAAGCTTCAATCTGGATCCAACCCTTAGATAATATATAGTAATACACTATATAAATACGCTATATAAATACACTTGAATTGATTTGAATTGAATATATGACAGTTAACCAATTAAACAAATTTGTATTGTAGCATTTTTGCAGTTCTTTTTTGTAAAACGTTTTGTACATTGATATCCAGTTTGACTTGGTATGATATTGTAAAGCTGAAAAGACCGGAAAAATAATACGTTTTAACAGAAGAATGAAAAGAAGTGTTTGTTTTTTTAAATAAATTAACAGGCTTCACATTTTGGCTTTTGAATCCTTTGCTCATTGTAAGTGTTTCATCATACCCTCAATTATTGTTTTTTTAAGAACATTTTAGAGGGACGAATCAAAATTATTTTTGTGGTAATGCCACAAATGCTGTCTATTGAGATGAACTTGTATTGAACCCTAAATCATCTGATAAATGAACACTCATTTGGCACATAAAGTGAGTTCATATCTGTGTGTAACAGAATCTAAAATCAAATACAAAGAAAAAAATATGAATAGCACTTTTACAGCAACAAGTTAAATGAGTGTATTTCACATGGAGAAGGATCAAAAGATGAACTATTTAATGATTAGGGAATGAGAGGCTGTCTCAGATAAAATTGGTGGGGAGGAGGAATGCCTGCCAAACAGCTCTGGGCTGAATAGATGGCATGTAGGAGAATGTTTCTGGGTCTGTGTGCCAATATTACCAGTTGTCGGCGGCCCATGCCAGGCTGTTGCTGCCTGGGCAATGGGAACAGTGACAGGAGTCAGATGCCCAGTCTGTGTCAGTGCCAGGCACTGTGCCCAATACCTCTGACCTACAGGGCAAGCGAGCACATGCCGCATGCTGAGAGGGCGCAGAGGGCATGAACAAACATATACCCACGTGTACTCAGTCCTATACGGGCCTCTGAGTTGGCAGGGTTATGTAAGCAGGGAGTCCTCCTGGCATGAACCTCATGCCTCTATAGGTCTCCAGTGGGTACAGCCTATAGCAGAGCTAATTTAGTGCCAACTACAGGCCTTGGAGTCTCTAAGAGCGACAGCTTTGTTTTCTTGGCATTGTCTCAATTTGGGTGTCTGTCTTGGCAAATTGCTTAAGATTCCTGGTTGTCTTAAGCAGTCACAGTATTTGTTTAAATAAAAACGATATCTCATTTATATCAAACTTTTAGCAAATCTTGATTTTGTGTGTAGTAACTTGAAATCACGTTAATTTTGACAAGTACTTGTAATGTAAGCATGTTGAAATGAAGTATTGATTGTTCGTAAATGCGAAGTCTATATATTTGGTTCAGTGTTTATATATATATGAGCATGGATACATTGCAGATATTCTGTTTTTTTTTTTTAAACTGTATATTGCAATGTTATGATGCCTAAATTCGCTTGCAACATTGAAATGATTGATTTTAATTGTTGGTGTTTTGTTTTTCTGTTTAAAATAGTTGAATTTTAATATCGGCCATTTAATGAATATCAATCATAACATGATAATTATTGGCTAAATCTATCTGGCTGATACAAATATATCAAAACCAAATCTATGCCTGTATGCATTTGTAACAAGTCCAAACTTTTTGGAAAATTTCAACAGTTTGGTGGAAGCCAATTTCCACTTCAGAGTAAAAATAGCTATCATTGTCGTTGTCATTATCGGTATAGTACTATGCTATAATTTCTACAAGGGAAAAAGACTTAAAGCACCTAAAGTAAAGCTTAGCCTTTAAAGTTTGGGATCTCAGAAGAGCCTGAGCATCTGCAAAATTGTATTCAGTTTTCTTTCTTCTGTCAGAATCTGATGGTGAAGTGGGGTTAGTTCTCCACAAGAGCGGCTTCTACAGAACACTCCTTGTGTGGCCCGCTGAACAAAAAGTCAGCTCGAGAGGGATTGCAGGATCCTGAGAACAATGCATCTGGAGTAATGTAAAAGAAAGAGAAAATAAGAACGAACAAAAGATGCAGATGTGGCAGCAAAACCAATTAAATGCTATTTCAAAACCTTAATTTCAGTCATGTAATGTAGCATTGCAGATGTTTAGCTGCTCACCAGGTCTTCACTACACAGGCCAATAGCATGAAAAAGTGACGGATGTCACATGCATGTCTTCAAGCTTCCTGTGTCATTGTCAGTGCTTATCAGCATCTAGAGTTAGAAAATTCTACCTGCTTTAATAAAAGCTCTATCTGAAGCACCCGCCACACACACACACACACATTTCTGTATGTAAAGAACCATGAATGCGCAGCAAAGGAAAATGCGTTTAATGTCGCAAATTTCTTATTGCCTGTCAGTCTCTTTAATTTGATCTGACGAAGGACAGTTACCATTTTGGGCAGTGAAGTCAAGGAACATATTGGCAGTGAGACTGGCAGCTAATAAAGCCAGCTGGAATTCACTCGCCCCGAGTATCTGCCTCCCCCCCCCTTTATTTATAAATCTCAATATTGTTATTATGAAGATATCATAGGTGTATTAAGGTTCACCTATCTCTTTTCATGCCCCCCGAACTAATAATGTGTTATTGATTTGGCAGACTTCCTGTCTGCTTCCCTCCCATGAGGCATCACCTTTCAGTTCTTTCTTCCTCTACGTTGAATCATGTCTTTGTTCGCGTTTGCGCTGGCAGTGGTAGGATGGGTCCATTTTCTTTATTGCTCCCGATAAAGACGCCAACAAATGCCCTGAGGAAAATAGTGGCTGATTATTTTCAACATCTTTTCAAAGACGTCTATGAACATGTAGATTTTTCTTAATCAAGTTGTCAAAACTGGACTTTCATTGGTTTATTTAAAGCTGAAGTGTGTAATTTGAAATAGTAGCTTTTTGTGCACAGACAACTGCAACTAAAACCATTGGTAGGTTGATTTACTCAGACTGTTTTGATTGTGGCTCTGTGGCTAAATCAAAACATTGCTTTGTTTGTTTTAGCATCCCAACCAGCCTAGCAACACTAACTAAGCATTTGTGGTGGGGTTACCTATTTTTATTCCATTTATTTTAAATGAATTCATTTTTAACAATGAATTATAAACCTTCAAAGACAGATATACCATGAGCTTTAAGTTTAATCATTAATGGAATAGGCCTATGCTTTTGTTGAAGCCGTCAACCCAAGAGTGCAATACCTGGTGGAAAAACTCTATTACCCACAATTCTGTGGAGAAATCTCCACCAATCAGAGAACTGAGCAAATTGCCTGTTTCCACCACTGAATAAAAAAAAGGTAATTGCAACTTTTTATCCCACAATTCTGACTTTTTTTTCTTGCAGTTGTGAGTTTACATAACAGATTGTGTCATATAAATTCGCAATTCTGACTTTTTTTCAGAATTGTGAGATATAAACACAATTGTAAGTTATAAAGTCAGAAATGTGGGATATAAACTCGCAATTGCAAGAAATAAAGTCAGAATTGCGAGTTTAATTCTGACTTTATAACTCACAATTGTGACTTTATATCACGCAATTCTAAAAAAAGTCAGAATTGGCATTTTACTGTATATCTCGCAATTCGGACTTCATTTCTGAGAAAAGAAGAAAAGTCAGAATTGTGAGATAATTACGAAATTACCTTTTTATTTTTTTTATTCAAGGGCGGAAACGGGCTTCCACAGTGATTCACCTTGTAGCTGGTTGATGTATGGCATACAGTATAACTCTTAAAAGAAGCTCCTTTTTTTAAAGTACCTTGGAAAAATACATCCAGAACCATGGTCACTGAACAAGTGGATGGGCACTGTTGCACTCTATTAGAAGACAGGGGGTGTGTTCTGGAAACCTGTTCAAAACTATCATTATTTTTTCAGTTCTGTTTGGTGACACTAACAGCTAGAACTTGCACAGTTCATCTTTAAATGAATGCATTGCTCAGCAAATCTGCATTTTAAACTTTAGTTGTAACTTAAACTGCAAGTTCACTGCACCACTAACCATTGCCTTGGCCTTCGTCCCATAACTTGCCAGGAAGGAAGAAAAAGAGGCGAAAGAATAAGAGAAGGGTTAGAAAGAGAGAAGCAGAAATAAGCAGCACATGTATATATGCGAATATATACACCATCAGCACAAAAATTTGGCTGACTCAGCTGACGGTGGTGCTTTGCTGCATGTTAAAACACATAGTGGCAAAGCCCATTAAAAATGAATGCGGCACGATAATCACATTCGCGCTTAAAATTTAATGCCACTACAGTGAGGCTGACAAAGAGAAGCCAGGCCGGGGCACCATGATTACAGTTCTGCTTGTGAAGTTATGTGACGGGGTGACGGCGTGCAGTTGCCTTTCTGAACTGTGTCTGATTGAGGGTCTATGATGGGTCAAAGCTGATTGTAGTACTAAACCAGTACTAAAAGAAACTGTGCTCAGGCTGACCTTTGACCTCCAACCTGTTCACCAAAAAGAGAGCAAAGACTTTAAAAGCTTTACATATATAGAATATAGAATTTATGTTGCAAATGCTTAAACATAGTGCAGTTTTGCAAAAATTTTGCTTTATTACAACTCAAATACTGATTTATGCTTTGTCAGAGATAAGTGAATATACAGTCACACTTGAAAAAGACAGTCAAAAGTAGGCAGGATAAATATAGAATTTTTGTATGTATAAATTTTGAAATATTTAAATATTGGTATTTTTGCAACTAGGAATTGAGATTTTTTTTTAAAATCTAAAATCAGACTTCATTCAAATGTATGTGGCAGTGTTATTTTGGTTTTGTTTGTTACTGTAGTATTAGTTAAGATTTTGAATTTTTTTAATTATTATTTATATTTTCAAGTTTGTATTTAATTTAATTTCGTTATGTGTTTTTTGTAATTTTTATTAGTTTTTGTTTTTTAAAAACATCTCTATTTAGCTTTATTTTTATTTCAGATTTAGTTTTTGTAACATTAGTTCTTCGGCTTTAAACTTATTTCAGGTAGTTGTCAAGGCTGAATTTTTAATGATCATGTTCAAATATTCATGTATATTCATTTAGTATTTATGTTTTATTTCAGCTTTATTTCAGTAAATGAAAACTATTTTTAATGTACTGGTACGTGGCACAAATTATGATCAAATTTACTATATGCTAATGCATGTTACAAAATTACAGATTTTTTTTTTTTCAGATATTAATGCTAGTACACTTCAGGTTTTATATTCAGAATCAATTAAATTTGTATTCTTTGATTGAACCGGTCCTTGATAATGAGTCCATGCCTTGTGATTTAGTGGTTTGAATCGGACTCACTGCGTTAGTGAATTGTTGTTAATGGGTCTAATAGGACTGTGAATAATTTTTCAGTCATGTATGATTCAAGATTTTGTAAGTTGTCAACTAAAAGTCATTCAAATGTCTTTTTATCTTACATTTGATTTTAGGACCCACTAATTCTCTAGTCAGTTTGTGTGTTGGTCAAATTCACAGGTTCACAAGATCGGAACAACATTTGAACATGTGTTTGTTATAAATGCATGCGTCCATTCACACATGTGCCCTCTCAAATGTGTGGATTGGACCAGGGGCTTTCTAGCCCACCCCCTTGTGAAGTGGCCTTTCGACTGCGAAGAAGGACTCTTTAAAGAAAACGGTAAATTAATTTTCCTCTGTTTCAAGCATAATACTGCTAGCTACAATGGGCACTCTTGAGGATGTCTCTTGCCTGTGTCTGTTTTCGTTTATGGAGGTAAAGTGATTTAAGGGGGGCTCTTTTGCAACTCCTAGTCCTTAACCCCACCTTCCCCCTACATACACATGCTCCCCACTTACCCTTCCAGTGTTCTAGAACTTTCTCTTAGTGCCTCCGAGGTCAGGTGGCCCTGAAAAGGTGCCTTCATAAACAGAACGGCTCCTTCATTAGGAACTAGAGATATCACTTTCTCTCCCATACACCTCAGCCCCTCACCCGGAGCACAGTCCTCTGGACTCGCACAAAAGACCTCCGTCTTTGGAACGAGCAAAGAAAAGAGAGCAAAAGAAAAGCAACATTTTCAATAATGAGAAAGTGCGGCCAAAAAGGAACAGCGGGCTTATGGGTGGGCAGTTGAGCGCTGTGCAGTTTCAGAGAGTCAGTTTGTTCATGTTTTCGTTCGGTCTTTTCACTAGACAGAGACTTTTCTCAAGGAAAAGTGACAGAGGAACAAACCGAGAGCGTTCTTAGCAAATAAATGTGTTTGTTGAGACATTCATTTCAACACTTGCCTGCATCATTAGGGTAGCGTCTGCATTCTCAAATTATGCAAAAGCCCTCGCTATTTTAAGACATCTAGTTCAGAAACATAAATCGATATGTGTCCGATGCTTAGACGCATCACTAGATCTACCTAAGAAGCTCAAGTATGCCCTATTATCTAGGTCACAATATGTGGAGCGGTTTCAACAGATGGGTCAGCGCCAATTCCCCAGGCGAACAGAAGTTTTTCTCTGTTTCGTTCTGCTTGTCATTTCTTTCTGGAGTTGTGCACTAGGATTGTCTGTGTTATTGTGTCATTTCAGGTATTGTCTGAGCATACACACATAGTCATGTGTAATCTCTCTCTCACACACACACACATGCACACACACACACACACACACACACACACTCTCACACACTCTTGCATGCATGCACTAACATTCTCCTTTGCCTGTCACTCTAAAAACATTTATACAAGAGAAAGCCAACTGGGTCACTTGCAGTTTTAAGGACCTTTTTTCTTCTCCATTGATTTATTAATGCACCAGTAATATCTATAACTGCAAATACACTAGCTGCCAGTTGTCATACAGCAGTAGGGAGCCTTATTAGTGTTAATGCATGAATGCTGTGAAACAGGAACCCTCTTCTATAGGGTGATGTTAAATTTGGTTGTGTTCTCTCTGTGTAAATGCTAGCCTATATGATATGGGAAAGTGTAATCCCTCTACTGGATGATTGTGTAAGGATATTTTTTTAATACTACCATATTCATATTTTGGAAAGAAGTCTGTTATTGTCATCAAGGCTGCATTTATTTGTTTAGAAATACAGTAAAAGTGTGATATTGTGAATACTGTGTTCTATTTTATATATATTAAAATGTAAAAGTTTCACTTTTTTAGTTTTATTTTTGAGTGGTAATATTATATACTTAACTATTTATAGAATTTTAATAACACTGACTTCTGATTCAGAGTGCTTTCTGTCATTTCTTCAGTTTCTTTTCTTAATGTCCTTGCACACTGAATCCGAAATTTTCGTAGCTTATGCGTTGTTTTTTGTTTTTTTTGTTCATATTCATCATCCTTTTCTACAACCCCAATTCCGGAAATGTTGGGACATTTTTTAAATTTGAATAAAATGTAAACTAAAAGAATTTCAAATCACATGAGTCCATATTTTATTCACAATATGAGTTTCTGGAGTTTTGGTGTTGGAATTTGGTCCCAT
>SCHK01122969.1:209-15243 GCA_004124795.1 Poropuntius huangchuchieni
ACATGTCGGTTGCAATGCTGTCTATGCAGGGTCAGAAAGCTCTTGGATTTCATCAAAAATATCTAAATTTGTGTTCCGAAGATGAACAAATGTCTTACAGGTTTGGAACAATATGAGGGGGAGTAATTAATGACGAATTTTCATTTTTGGGTGAACTAACCCTTTAAATGTTATTCAGTTGAACTTCCTATTTATTAAAGAATCCTGAAACATTAAGCACCACAACCAATTTCAACACTGATAATAATAGGAAATGTTTGTTGAGCACCAAATCAGCAAATCAGAATGACTGCTGAAGGATCATGTGACTCTAAAAACTGGAGTAATGGCTGCTTACCGACTCCAAACTTTTGGCATCCTGTTAATTTTCCTGCCATTGTGTTATTAATAAAGTTATTATTTTAGTTTGCTGTGGCTGAGCTCATTTAGAACATATTTCTAAAAATCTAATATATATACTTCTTAAATGAACTCAACCAAAACTGTACTTCAAAAGAGAAATTATCCTATTAATTAAAATAAATCACTGTGTATTTTAAATCACTGTTGACTCACCAGCTGATAAAAAGACACCTGTGGTCCATCCTCATCAAACAAATACCACCAGGTGGCGGCGCTGACAGTGCCTAGACCCACGTATCCTAGAAATACAAAAGTACAATAACTCCAGTGTGGTTTGATGCCTCATTGAGCTGACTTGCTGTTTTCAGTGAAAAACTGTAAGAGCACTTCAAGTGGCAAAAAGTGTCAATAATATTAGATTCTATGGAATAACCAAGATACTGGACTAACCTCCAATGGCCAGGTATCTGAAGAAGAGCCAGCCAGAGATGAGAGGCTCCTTAGGGTTTCTGGGGGGCTTGTCCATGATGTCCAGATCAGGGGGGTTGAAGCCCAGGGCAGTGGCCGGCAGACCATCCGTCACCAGGTTCACCCACAACAACTGGACAGGGATCAAAGCCTCAGGCAGGCCAAGGATGGCTGTAAGGAAAATACTGGGGGAAAATAAGGAACCCACGTGAGTGTAAATGTGGATAGGAAACTGAAGCACTAAAGCAATCAGGCTCTCACTCACCACACCACCTCTCCAACATTGGAGGAGATGAGGTAACGGATAAACTGCTTCATGTTGTTGTAGATGGCTCGTCCCTCTTCCACTGCGGCCACGATGGTGGAAAAGTTATCATCTGAGAGCACCATCTCGGAGGCTGACTTGGCTACAGCTGTGCCTGAGCCCATAGCGATGCCAATTTCAGCCTTTTTTAAGGCAGGGGCGTCATTAACGCCATCTCCAGTCTGAAAGTGAGATGGAAAGGAACAGAGTCAAGGATAAGGGTTGATAGACACTAACAGGCTTTCCACTACACTTCACATCTGGCCCTCTAAGCCCCACCTCTGAACCATAACTGACTTGCTCGATGAACTGAATCGTGCCATTTTATCAGACAACCATTTGCTATTTTCTAAAGAAAAAAAAAAACTATATGGAAAAAGTTCTGCATGTTTGATAATTTCTGTAAAATTCATTTAAATCAATACAATGAAGATATGAGGTTTTTTTTCCCCACATCTTAAAACAAATCTGTATGCTAAGGATTAAATAGCAGTAGGAACATACTATCATTTAAAAGTTTAGGGTCAGTCATTTTTCTTAAGATATTAATACACGGATGCATTAAACTAATCAAGGATAACAGTAAAGACATTTACAATAAAATAAATGCTTTTGAAGTTTCTATTCATCCAATAATACGGAATGTATCATGGTTACCTCAGAATTATGAAATGTTTTTAACACTGATAAGAACTAGGAATTAAACCAAATTAGCATATTAGAATTATTTCTTTTCTCTCATTATCACAGGAATAAACTGCATTCTAAAATATATTAAATTAGGAAACTGTTCATTTAAATTGTACTAAAATTGCACAGTATTAATGTTTGTACTGTATGTCTGATCAAAAAAATTAAACCTTTGTGAGCATAAAAGACTTGTTTCAAAAATATATTTTTACTTGAGCAATAGTGTACACAGATAAACTGAAGTTGTTTCATTTTTGTATTAATCATGCTAATGTGCAATTTAACAGTTTATTTAAAGACAAACCACAGATAAAATCTTTGAAATGTCAATTCACTCAAGAAAACAATACTCACATAACTCAATACCTCCAAATCAATTCTATGGTATGTTCTATAAAGCGTATTTGAGTTATCAACAGTAAACAAAAGGGGTGGAGCTTATCTAAGGGTCAATTCAAAGGCCATTCATTCAAAAAAAGTGAATTTAAGTAAATATTCAAAACATATTAAGCTAATGAAAAGACCTAATGATCTAAAAGTAAATAATATTCGCTCTTTGGTAAATGCATATTACAGGCTGTGGATTAAACAGGGGTCAAGTAGAGGATATGGAAATCTTTGTTTTCATGTTCTAAAAGAAGCAAAGCAGCCGCTGTCGTGCACACTGATGTCTGGGAAATACCTCAAGTCCCCAAATGACAAACAGACACATGCATACAACAGAGCTGGAGGCCACAGCGTGTGAACAGGAAGAGCACTGACATGCTCTCATAACTCCAGCAGGGAAAATCAGCATAAAAGACAAGGCTGTCTATCTCTGAGAGATGTAGGTGCTGCAGAATATTACATTATTGCTAAAAGACTGGAGAATAGAATCAGAGACTTCATCCTTCATATGATCCTCACAGCTCTCTGATTGTATAATTGCCACCTTCACTCATATTAACAGCCCAACTGTGACAACTACGATGACATGCTGTATTTAAAGTTATTCATTCTCGGTAATGAAGCATATTTTCTTTTACTCAAACCAAAAGTATAGCAATTAGATTAAACAATAATATTAAATGATAAATGTAAGGATAATACTCAATGATTCCATGAATTTTTTCATGATTTGAACGATTTATTGTATTATTTGTGAACATTGTAATTTTGTAACAACATCCTGCCCAGGGATAACTCCGGCACAAAACTTCTGCTGTGCATTGTCCCCGTTTAATAAATGAAATAAACTAAACTAAACTAAATCATTTAATTTGTTGCAGCTCCTAATATAGTAACCAACTAACGACTGCCTTTTACTTTTTTCAAGTAAAGTTTTATCAGATGGTTGTTGTTGTTGGTGTTCATTTCAGACCCTCTTTTGACGTTCCAACAGTTTTTAGGTTTTTAACTTTCGTGAAACCAGCCACTAACCACTATATCTCACCATCGCTGTGATCTCATCAAAGGACTGCAGATAAGCAACGATCTTTGACTTGTGTGCAGGCTCGACACGGGCAAAGCACCTTGCCCTTTTCACAGCTTCTCGCTGGGCCTCTGGAGTCAGATCATCGAACTCCCTGCCTGTGTAGGCTCTTCCTTCCACATCTTCATCCTCATCGAAAATGCCTATGCGTCTGCAGATGGCCACGGCGGTGCCCTTGTTGTCCCCAGTGATCATGATGACACGTATACCAGCCTTACTGCACAGCTTTATTGAGCCAATCACCTCCTTTCTGGGCGGATCCAACATCCCCACACAGCCAACGAAGGTGAGACTTGACTAAACAGATAATCAGATTATGCATGTTATCCTAGATATATAAATTTACATGTTACAGTGGCTTAAGAAAATGCTTGTAAAAAATCCACATGTAAAAATTTATGAATTTAATGACATTAAACAGATGAAGTGGTACAACAAATATCACACATTACCATTAGAAAAAATTTGCTTATTTCATTCGTGTTTATTGGATTTATGACAGCAATCTACATACAATTGTACCTGACACGTTTTTTGACATGACGGTTTTTTTCCCAAATCTTTTTGATTTTATATTTTGCTGTGTAATATAATAACAAATTTAACATTTTATATCTGTTGCTGAAGTGTTCAAATACTTTTTGGCATCACTGCACATAATAACATACACAATGAATTGAAAAAAAAAGATAACTGGTAAAACTATAGTCTTAAACAACATGGACAGATGTTTATAAAGTTATAAACTCTCTCACCTCGTACTCTGCGAACTTGGCAGAGTTTTCCAGGTCCATTTTGTCTTCGAGAGGGGGAGAGTCTCGTGTGGCCAAAGCCAAGCAGCGCAGTGTGTCCCTGCCTGTCCCCCAGTCTCTAATAGTGCTCATCAGCTCCTCCTTTACCGCCATGGTCAACGGGACACGGTCTTTACCGACACGCACAAACTGACAACGGTCAATCACACCCTCTGGAGCGCCCTACATACCAAATTAATGAAAGGAGAAGCAAAGGTGATGCATACAGCAGAGTATACTGAAGGTATTGATAGATGTTAGATGTTTTCAGATGCGTGTTTAAGTTATAAGTACCTTGATAAACATCTTGCTCTGAGAGTTCGAGCCATTGGGAGTGCAGTACACAGACATGGACTTCCTGTCTCTGGAAAACTCCAGTGTGAATTTTTTCTGCATCAGCTTTCTGATAATCTAAGGGAAAGCAGGAAGATAGAGAGAGAAAGAATGTGAGATGTTAGATCAAACAAAGGTAAAACACTAGGGTTGCCTTTAGACAGCACCGTTTGTACTCAGCTATCAAGCCCAGGTGATTGAAGAGGAGTTTCACACACAGGCTCAATGTAACTCTGCACCAGTCTTCTCCAAAAAAAAAAAAAAAAAAGGTGTTTAGCCTTTTATAAATATCAACATTTAAATTTTAGCAAAAGGTCAAAATTATGTTTAATGAGTGGTGCTCATGCAGGTTCTAGAGGTCAGTTGTTCAGACAAGCTATCGCAGGGCTCAAAAATAATGCATCGCTGCATTACATGCAAAGTTATTGTAATGTTATAGGTGTATAATTTATACATGTTTTGTTTATACATTTTAAACGTAACATTTAATGAAAAATAAACACTACCATTGGGTTGGCTGATGTTTGAAAGAAGCTCTTGCTCACTGTGCTCAATCTTACACACTTTTTTGATCAAACGGAAAAAAGCAAACTTTGTGAAATAGTATTACAATTCAAAATAACATTTTTCTATTTGAATATATTTTAAAAGGTAATTTATTCCTGTGACAGGAAAGCTGAATTTTCAGTAGTAAACAGAAATGTCTTGTAACATTATAAATGTTTTTATTGTCACTTTTTACCAGTTTAATGTCTCTTTGCTGAATAAAAGTATTAATTTTTCTCTTCTCCCCCCCAAAAAAATGCATTAAAAAATTACTGAACCCAAACAGTAGTGTACATGTTTCTTGTTTCATAAATAAAATAAAGAAATAACGTATTAAAAAATAAAAATTGATTATCCCCCATACATTTCTGTTGTGTATTCGCTTTAAAAATAATATAAAAAATACAATCCAGATATGCAGGACAAAAAATAAGGGCAAGGGAATTAACTTGCCACTAGGTGGAAACCACCTCCAGCACATGAGAACAGAGCATTTATGCTGCCCTACCTACAGTCAAGTCAACTTTATTTATATAGCGCTTTAAACAATACAGATTGTGTCAAAGCACTGTACAGTTTCCAATAGGAAAATAGTGTGTCAATAATGTAAGATGACAAGAATAAACACTTAATTTTCAGTTCATGCATTTCATTATTGAAATCAGTCATGTCATGGTTCAGCTCAGTTCAATTTGAATAGCGTCTGTGCAATCAAGTCGACGATATCTCTGGAAATTAATTAATTAAATTAATAATAATTACAGTGCTGTACATCATACTCTGTCTCTAGCTGCTGCCTGTCCATGGCTCTCTTTAATATCAGGATCAGTACTCAGTTCTACAGATGTTTAAACAAGGCAAGCATGTGTGAGAAAAAACCAGTGTTTCTTCTTCCCAGCTCCCCTGAGAACAACACGACGTCACTCCTCAGTAGTGTTCCTGTGATCTCTATCTTCCAAAGTTTTATAAAAAAACATTTACCCTCCCCTCCTTAAATCCATCAACTGTCTGTCATCTGTCACTATCTGTCTGAAAGTCTGCCACCAATATGTATAGACAGAAGTACAGTATAATCTCTTTCGGTTTCATAGTCCAGTGAAATTTTGGATCAGAGTGGAAAGTTTAGCTAACCTCTTCATATACTCGCCTGGTTATCTAAATATTATTCTTTGCCTCTGGGAGTCTGTGTCAAAAGTTTCTTTTTTTGGAGAGGAGAAGGACTGCGAGGTCAGTAGAATAAAGACAGCGGTGCTGGTCATTCACTCTTGGAGAGAAAAATGTTTCCCGTGGGGAAAAGGGAGAGACGGAACAGGACCGGCCCACTGTTCCCAGTCTCCCTAATGCAGCAGTGTGGGACGTGTGACTGGTTTCTATAAACATCTACAAGTGTGCACAGACCTCAAGCCTTTTTCTCAGTCTTTCTCTAACTACTGACTGGAATTGACAAGCCATTTAACATGGCTTGCACAAGGTTCATGCAGTAGGTTTCTTGATGTTGTTGTTTTATCCCAGTGGTCTTCCTATATATACACTGTGTCATTTTCTGTTAAATATCCTGTCTAGCACCACTGGCCAAACTTTGGCAGCTCTTATATTTCTTCTGAAGCCTCATCCATCTATCCCTCTATGTATCGTTTTTCATCACTTCCCGTTATGTTCTCTTTTATTGCTGTCTGTCTCATATCCTGGTGCACCCCACGGCTCCCTTCTTACCACGTTGCATGCTGAAGCTCGGTCCACTCTGCTGAGTCCGGAGAGCTCGGTTTTAAACACGTTCATCTTCTCCACCAGAGTCGTGAGAGCAGTTTCTGTGGCCTCGCCCACTTTCTCGTACACTCCTTTGGCCTTGGGGACAACATAAGCACAAAAGTGTGTAAACATTCAGTGCCCTATTAGCCCAAATAACATGAAGCATACAGCACTTGCATAATCACTTAAAACAGAAGCCTGGAGTAATGCACTTACTTCAGAAATGATTGTTACAGTGCACTTTAAATGTCACATGGAAGCAACGAAGCAAATCTAACCTCATCTAATTCTAGTAAGTGCAGCAACAAAGCATTACAATATTTTAAACAGTTGATTTTCCAGTCCTTCTTGATTACTGAATGAGGATTTAATAGGATTCGTGACATAACGAGAAAAAAAGGTCAAGATTTTGATATTTAGGTTAAAAAAAACAACAACTGATAAACTGTATGCCGTTAATGCAAATTAATTGGAAAATGTATGCACATTAACAAGGTTTGAGGGCAATAAGAAGTTTTAATGTGTTTGAAAGAAGCTGTCATTTATTTGATCAAAATAATCAAATAATCAGTAAAAACAGTAATATTGTAAAATACAATTACAGTTTTGTTATATAACTACAGTTTTAACAGTTTAACCTGTGATGACAAAGCTGTGTTTTCAGCAGCCATTACTCGATTTATTGGACATTGAAGCCATTACTTTTTAATTTAGTTTAATCAAATTTCTAACCAGTGAATTATACAGTATATTTTCTATAGACATCGTTATTCTATTTTTTTGCATTTATAGAAATTGCATTTATAGAAATCCTATATTTCCTGGATTTCCATGACTGTGGGAACCCTGTATGTAACTACTGTATAAAAGACTGCACCTAAAATCATAAACGGTGGATGAGTTTGTTCTATAAAAACCTAGCCTCACTTTGTTACTCAACATTCAAACATATGGCTCTTGTGTTAATATCCATAATGGTTTATTAAATCTCTAAAGTTCACAATTCACTGTAAGGATTCTCTGTGGAAATATTTGCATTATTCCAGGAAGCAGGCTACTATGGTGGTGGAACATGATATTTAATTAGGTAGCAATTATTTATCTACACTAATAAGACTTTTAAAATATTTGCTTGATATGGCAGCCTTTAAAGTAATAGTATTACTAACATGGCCTCTTTTAACTCTATAAAATTAGATTGGGTGCTTTCAATAACAAGGCACGCTTTAAAACTCCTCAGCTTGTCCTAACTTGCGCTGTCCTTTACCCTACCTGACAACCACGGAATAAGCATGATATTATGCAATGCAGAAACCATGATACCATGGCAATGGCACAGAGGTGAGAAATGCAAGCCAAATGTGCAAAACAAGCAAATTAAAAAGCTGCCCATCCCTAAGGAACAGAGGATGCATGGTTAACACTTCAGCAATGAGAGCAGGACAGATTCAAAACACTGAATGAGACTCTTTGTTAAAGTAAATGTGGCATCTGAGATGCAGGAGAAGATCCACGCACACACCACTAACCTCATTATAGTCCAGCGAGGAGTCGTTGCACAAGGAGCAGATAGTAGCCAGTTCCACCAGACCATCATATTCTCCGCACTGCACTGGCCTTTCAGCTTTCAGCCTAAGGGAGAGACAGTTATTGCAAGGTGAAGGGATGTAAACACAAACTAAGTATCCAGAATGAGCATTAGATTATTTGGAGGAGGTAAAAAATGAGATGATGTTTTGGGAAGGATCAAGGGCTCCGAGTATGTTTGTGTATTCTTACACTTGTCCCTCCGGAGCATAGGTTGAGCCGGTGATGGTGAACTCATGCAGGGAGCAGCTGGTGTCATCAGCCTTATTAACCACAAACATCTAAGAGAGATAGAAGTGAGACAGCAGGAGAAACACATGCCGATTAATGTAACAAACTGAACTTCAGAGTTCCCACTTTTATTTTATTCATGATTACTGGATAAAGATGTTTTGTTTTTAATGCACTCAGAACATTTCAAGATAAAGAAACATTTCACATTGGCCAAATGGTCTGGCAGAAAAAAAAAAAAAAAAAATCTTATTGTTCAGCCTTGAACCTAAAACAACTTATATTCACTGCAGAAATGTCCTTAACTTTAATGCTTTGCTCATTTCCATAACATCCACAGGCCAAGAAATGACGATTTTAAAATTTCCTGATATTTCCAAGTTTTCCATGAGGAAATCCTGGCACATAAAGTTCTAAATTCTCATAAGTTTACCAATTAAAAAGTGGTTATTGTAATTAAAGTTGGAAAAACAAAAGGACTGTGCCCAAGAAAACATGCTTTCGAAAAGAATAAGCAAATGAGTTCTCTAAGGCATCTGAAAATAGTTACAAACCCCAACTTCATAAAAAAAAGAAAAGAAAAAAACACCAACAGACAGTTTTGACTCCACCCAATCGGCTCTGGGGTTTCCCTTATCCTCCGTCCAATCAGAGGCAGAGCAATGATGTCATAATGCACTGGCAGTGGGTAGGTTCCTGTGTTTAGTGGCCTGGCATGAGCTCTTGCCTGTCTGAACCAACACACTCACACAACTGCCAACAGACAACACAAACTACAATAAACTAGTGCCTCCTACTGAAATGTCTGCTTTCACTGGACCAAATGAAAACAGATGAGGTGAAAGAGTGACAATCACTTTACCCCTATTTTGGCTGACATTTGTCTTGTTTTTTATAATTAACTCCAGGTGCTGTCTCCACTGTCTTGTGTGCACAACCAAGGCTAAATTCTACTACATGACTGAAGCAAACAAAGCGATTCTGGTTATTAGAATAAACTACACAAAAGTGTCCATGAGAGCTGGACAACATGAAGAGGTGAAGAGGAGTTCAGCCTGACAACATCAGACAAATCAGCCAAACCCATAATGCAACGCTTTTTCTTTGCTATGACATCCGTCATGCTGAAATGAGCCAGCAGGAGAAGTGCCAGCTCTGGGCAAGTTTCAGCAGAGAGAAGAGAGATCTTATTTCCGCACTATACCCTTCCTCCCGTATGTGGGCATAGGGGCAGATGAAACAGGTGGATGGTGGAATGGAACTCATAAAGCCAATTTGGCGAGCGCCATTGATCGCAGAGCCCACCTTTCCGTTCAGATGACAGGTCTGAAATAGAGGTGCGTGCTGGGAAGGAGTAAAAATGAATCCTGATCTTACGAGGTGTCGTAAATGTTGATTATGCAGTAGGTAGACTTGCTGAAATGTGTTTTATCATGATTAAAAGCCACTGCGGTCAAGCTAAATAGTTGCATGGGCGCTAAAACACACACACACAAACAAATTCCAGAAGTAGGTTCTTATCAGCATCAGCCCTCGGCTCCATAATGAAGCAACTAAACTTAGATATTGCTGACATAACACTTGCCAAACAGCCATGTATGGGTACTTCCTTAAAAGTAGGTGACATGAAAGGTCGTCTCAAACATACACAAACATGCAGAGGAAAAACATTCTCTCTTGGCGTGACATCACTCAGAGCAAGAGTCAATTAAATGTGTCTGATTAAAGAATTAATGAAGCAGTTAAGCTGTAAAAACTTTCGGAGCTCCACAGTACTCCTGCTTCCTGTTTGAAATGGACGCACATACACAAAACTTAATTGTGGAAAACACAAAGCGGGCGGCAGGCAGCAGCAATCAGAGGGCTGGATCATGCCCCTAAGCCCTTAAAATAAATGGATTATTGAGTTAGCTTGCTCTGCAGGAAAGAACAGTCTCTCAGGCAAAAAAAAAAAAAAAGTGCCTTTATAAAGTAATGACCAAATTATCATAGAAAGTACTGGTACACACTACCGCTTCTCTGCATTGGTGCAAGTACAGAGTGCTTTTTACTCCATAAAAAAGCATTTTTGATGCAAATATTTGGGAACATTGCAGCATGAGGTTGTTTTACAGTATATTATTTGAAGATAGGCTAGCTGATTCGAAACATAAGTTTCAAAAGTGTCAGTTTCTCTTTTCTGAAGAACACTTTTTTGAGGCATGCTTCTCTAGTCTTTGACCACACAGGAATCTGTGCCGCTTGATTTCCACAGTCAAACACAGGGAAAGAGGAGGAACAAAATTAGATCCAGTTGCCTGCTCACTATCACAATGTACTTCCTTGACCTTGGAATGCTTGGCTCCGACATGTTCATTTAGTGAAGATTTTTTGTTTGGTTGAAATGTCATCTTTAGGTATTTAATATTTATAGGCTTGAATGTTGCACCAATAGCTCTACGGAAACCTCAGTGGAATTCACATGGCCATCATTCACCATGTTATACAAACACGCTCCTAACTCTTTATAATTATCTTACTTTATTAAATATTTTGGCTAATTTTATCGTTATTTGATCTGTCTAGTGTTGATCTCTCACCACAGTTTTATTACATACAATGTTTCAACCCATTCTGCAGAATACCTAAGATTTCCTCCAACAATCAATTCAAAAAGTAAGAAAAAGTGTGCAGGTTCTGTATTTGTTACTAGACATTATCTGGCCGTTCTGAGTATACCAACATTGGTGGTGAGTTACAAATCTACTTTGTTAATATTATTTTTATGCATTACTATTTTTAATAATATTCCAATTTGTTTAGCTTTCAATTTAAAATGCAATATAATGTAAAATATTTTGTGCAAAAGCATTACTTTATTTCAGCAATGTACTTTATTATCTCATTTGCCACTGTAATGTGTACACTATTTACATTTATTATTATTATTAACATTTATATTGTGTATGCCAACATTATATTGATTATTTAAAAAACCCACTATGCGACATCTTTAAAAACACTTTACAATATTTAAATTCAGTCGCCCCAATTCTGTAAATTTACACCCACAGTCAGCTGTAATTCAAATATGACAATCACAATGTTCTGAAATGTACAAACAAGCAGCAGTGACGCATCAGCAGCATAAAATAATCTAAAGGAAATCATCATGATAGGGGATGTTGCTAGCCTGTTTTGTTTGTTTATAGTCATTTATAAATCAGATCTGCACCAAAAACACCAACAACCATCCCGTAACTTGGCAGGCATGGAATTCTGTTGCTATACGTTGTCATAGCAACAGATACCAAGGAACAGGGTAGCAAGCAGTGATATGCAATGATGAGCCTCTGATAAGAATGTGTGTGTGTGTGTGTGTGTGTGCATGCATTTCACAGTACTGGAAAAGAATATTAGGCACCCGTATTTCCTCCTGATTTAGCTAAAGTGACTTCCGCATTAGTGACAGTGACACTTACAGTAGATGATGTCTGGCCTCAACAAGGCACATGGTTAGCTGATTAGCTTAGGTCATCCTGAACAACACTGCGCTATAGTGACGGCACTAATTCCAAGCCACGGATAAGCATCTTCTGGCCCTATAATAAGCCTCTCAGCACAACGCTTTTAGTACTTAACATTACAAGGCACAGGAGGTTTAACAGAATGTTGAATCCATTTGGGACGCATTTTCACAAGCTCAGTTTTAAAATTCTGTCTCGCATGTGAAATGTCTTTGGGGACTCTTTAGGTGATGAATTTCTGCTTTAGGCTTAGGCTGACATTGTTACCTGTTCCCTACCGTGAAGAATGAGAGTTAATGAAAAATTAGCAACAAACACATACATATAAGTTTATTCTATTTTGAAGCAAACTTTGTTTCAGAACTTTTTTTCTCACTGTCTCTGTCTCCTTCCTATGCGACAGTACTATGCATTAAAATGTGCATGAAATTTGGTAATGTCTCATATTAATTCATTTTTAATATTAATGGAAAAAGGCAATCAAAACAAGCACTACTCTTTTCAAAATAAAAATTAATGTAACAAAAGGTATACCAAAAAGTGTTGAACATACAGAACGTTACAGTGAATTGTACGCATTAGGCTTCCTAAACACGTGTGACTCTGCTCCCTACGGCATTCTTGGATCACGCTGCAGCAGGAGCTGACGCAAGGAAGAGCGTGAGAGGAATAGAAATGACAGAGCACAAAAATATGAGGGAAATGAAAGACGGCAGGCGGGAATCCCTTACTGGGTGAGATGCAGAAGGCCAAGGGGATGAGAAGGAAAAAGGCTAATAGACACAAAGTACAGGCTAGACAATTAAAAGCTAGCAAAGACATGTTATTTCTGCACCATTCACTTATCAGAAAAATCGGGGAGAAAAAATATGTCAGATAAAGTAGGTATCTAGCTGTTTATTAGTATTTATAAAGCACATATTCTGCATGACGCTTTTCTACATCCCTAATCCTACCCAACAACTAACTAATAATTAATAAGCAGCAAATTAGAAGTTTATTAAGGCTCAGTTAATAGTTTGTTAATAGCGGGAATTGGACCTTAAAATAGAGTGTGACCCTGAGTTTTTAATTTACATATATTAACAGGATAATCAGAAAATGTTTATTTATAAATATTTAGCAATATAATATGGCAGTTTATTTAACAATACTCTCGGGGCGACTTTATATTATCATAGCTAATTTACAGCTGCTCGTCAAATAAAGCCATTTTTTACACAGAAATTGATATGAAATATTAATGAGATACCATACATGTACATCTCTCTCTCTATGTATATATAAACACACACACACACTGTGTATATATATCTGGTCTATATATTGGTGCATATATTGAAAGAACAGCACAGTCTGTTACGTAACTAAGCCTGAAAGGAGTTTTTGTTTGCAAGATACATGTGAACCTTCTTAATTTAAAAAGTGTTTCAATGACAGATCGCGTTAAATAGGATGTATTAGGTTGACACTAGGTTTAATCTGTGTCCAGGTAGAGCTGGTAAAGTGAATGTCGTGATGTTTGTCTACAGTGCTCGCCCTTAATGTTTGAGCTCTGATCGTTGCAGGTCTGGGATCAGGGTGCGGAGTGCGTAAATATTTACCACCGCGCAGTGGGACTCTTTCCGGAAGGTTCCCGGCACTTGCAGGGAATTAAGCAGCTTCTGAACAGAGGGAACACCCTGCTGTTAAACACAGGAGAGACCTCGGGCAGACACACACAGACGGACGTTCAGCACACACACATGCAGTGAAGCAGGGATATAACATCTCCACGCCATGGGACTTAGCCAAAAAAGCACACACAAACATACAAACAAAGAAAACTACAGAGTAGCTTACAATGGAAATGCTAGTGGTTGCTGTAACATGCAGCACCGCACAAGAAAACAAAACAAAAGAAATATTATTTGATATGACTTCAATATTGCAATCACGATTTTCCAATTAAAATCATAAAGGTCACAAAACTAGAAGCGGGAGATGCAAGGAGCCTGATAAATGAATAAAAAGGGAGGGAGAGGTACAGATGGTGGAAAATAAAACAAAGAATTCATTCTCCAAACCTTTCCTGCTCTCTACTTTTGAAATAGCACGGGCATTAAGTAGTGACAAAAAGCTATATAAGGCCTGAACTCTGACTATAAATGGCCTGAATTGAGAACCAGGTCTTGTGATAACGTAAATGGATGAGGGGTTTGACAGAAAGCCTATGGTCTTGATGGATCCACGTCTGCAGCTGTAAAAGAATTTAACGCAGAAGATGTTGCAATCACATCCTGCCGACTTGCCTGTACAAGTTAAGGATTTTCCATTGCGTACAAACACAAAAATATACCTTGAGTGTTTCTGAGTGACTTCCACACATCCTAAATCTCAGAAAGCAACAACTTAAAAGAGACCACAGCATTGCATTACTCGTCAAGGACACTTATGAAAGAATCTATGCCCATCACCTCAAAACCCAGAATGGTGCTGACTAATGCTAGTAGCATGTACAAACTCTCTTTCTTTAGAACAGTAGGAAATTTCAGTAAAAACAAGAACCGCCTCTACGCCAGAGTGATGGCACTGAAGTGATGACACAATACCTTAAAACACAAAAGATGAAGTAATTAAACTGCATGGCGGTTATTGGCTGTGCTGTGAGTCAGGTTACTCTGTGTCACACACACCTATCTGAATACAGGTGGTACAGTCATGCCAATAAAAACATGGGCGCTTGATTTTCTCTCTTTAGTGAACATGAACATAAGACAGTGGGAAAAATGAAAGAAACTAACTTTATAGAAAACAAATACACAGTTCAGTGGTAGTTTGTAAGGGTGTGATTGGTTAACCGGATCAAGAAGCTTCAAAGCAAAGTGTGTACTTTCCGCATCATTAGTGGCACCAAATACAACTGCAAAAATAACTATTGTTTTCACACCAGTTTCCCAAACACTCTGCCTGACTGCCATTGGACAAACACGTAGTCCTGCCCTAAACGTACACCACTGGCTGAGACAAACACAGC
>SCHK01123176.1:517-16809 GCA_004124795.1 Poropuntius huangchuchieni
CCAAAAGTTACTTTAAATCATACTCTCATGATTTAATACTCATACTCTATTCTAATTGAACTTTAAATGTGCTTGATCTGTGTCACTGAATGTTGTCATGCATGATGATGTCAAGCAAATCTGTGAAGTATGAACAGGCTTTCCCCGTTCCAGCTGGACAGTTATTTTCTTGGAAAAGGGGCACATAACTAGCAATGTTTAAACCCTGTTTTACTACTGAGGTTGACTGACAGGTGAGTAGGTGGTCCTTTGCTGTTGTCCGGGACACAACAGGACAGATTAGCTATAGTGTTTATACAACAAATTTAATACAATCACATGAGTTTTCTATTACCTCTACCTGTGGTTTGTGTGATCTGTACACAAAACATTCTGGACCCCATTTAGACCTGAATCGGATCAACCAAATCATGCAGACTGAAAGCAGTGTTATGTTGCATGTGCTGTGTGTGCAACTAGCTGTTTCTCTCTCACACAAACGAGTAGGGCAGGGATTGGTGTGCAGCTCTTAAGGTGAATCATAGCTAGCAGGTAGGGCAGGTGACCCTCTCTGGCGCCTGAGAAACATAACCTGTGGAGGATGGACAATGAAGCCAGTTTTAGTTCGAAGTTTTAAGGGTTACTGTATTAGGCCACTTTATGCTCAAATGTTTCTTTACCTAGAAGATGTAAACAAGTATCCGTTGATCCCTCCGAAGGTGGAAAGAGCTACGGAGATGGGCATCACCCAGGAGAACACTCCTAGCAGCTTCTCTCCAAATGTCTGCAACACCACACACAAAAAAACAGATGCTAATTTATCAAAGCACCTAATAGATGGTACGTTGTTTTAGCTGAATAAGCCAGAATAGGTCAGAGAAACTCACCACAGCGACAGCGTTCGAATCCAGCAGCTCTTGAGGGGACATGGAGGAGAAGTACGCAATGTTGGTGAGAGTATAGACAAGCGTCACCAGGGGGATGGAGATGTAGATTGCACGTGGAAGGTTCCTAGAACAGAAACCACACCATAAAATATATCCTGTAATATAGTTACCTAAGGTATTGTATTTTAAGCAGCATTTGTTATGTACATACTATAATGCATACTTTTAGTTCAAGAGAAGGTGCCTTGACAGTACCAACATGTTTGATATGTAACAGAATTATTTTACTATCATTTTTATATTATATTTTATTATTTTTAATATTTAACATTTTTATATTTTTTATTTTCAAAATTAATTTCATTTTTAATTAATAATTGTTTTGTGCTTTTGTGCTTAATTATATGTTTTAATACATTTATTTTTTAATACTTTAAGTTTTAGTTTTAGCAATTTTAGTTCAACTTATTTCAGTTAGTTCCTAAGGCTCTTAAGTTCTAATTTTAGTAGTTTTAGTTACCAATAACACTGTAGATGTTAAATAACAGATTTTCATTCAAGTACGTTCCTGTAGCAGAACAAATATACGTAAAATGTGTAGACAAAAAGTGGGGCAGAACTATTTACAGTGAGGCAAAAGTGAAATTAAGTTTAAAATCAGTGGAAATCAAATATAAAAAAAATAAACAATTAATTTAGATAGGTCCTACATATATACACTAATAACTAATAAGCTATTATTAAATATAAGTAATTATTATGTACACATACCTCTTAGAGAGCAGATTGGTTAATGTCCAGATTAATTGGCAACATTTTTACTCAGAGTTTTTGCATCTTTTTGTTGACTGTCTTTTAATTCGTTGCCCAGTTTATTCTTGAAAAAACATGACTAGACTTTGGCAGCAGAAGCGCTGTTTCTGCCATCCAAACGTGCTTGAAACACAGAAAGCATCTCAAATCTCCGTGAAGTAATCCTTTCTGTGACCTATTTTGTGCATTTCCGACAACTTGAGCACTTTTGAGGATGTTTTGGAATCTGTGAATAATGCGGTACTTGAAGCTACGCGACATGAATATATTATGCAGATTACAATTCTTTTTTGTTTTACTAGTGGCTGCTTTTATTTATACGGTTGCTGTATTTATTGTCACTTGGTGATTGAAGGTATTTGTCAGTCATTTGGTGATTGAAAGCTGCTTTTACATAGGCTTATAGTCACTATGGTTTGTGTGTTAAACAAGGCCCATGCATGCGTTCCTGTTGTTTAACTGCATTTTGTTAACAGAGAACAAAGAATATTTAAAATACGCACACCTCCTTGCCAAGCCCCCTAGGCACTTTGGGGCCCCAGGTGACTGCCTCTATTGCCTATAAGATTGACCGGCCATGATTGTGATATAGACTATAAAAGATTTACCTGCGAGGCTCAACCACCTCTTCAGTGACATAGTTCAGGAAGTTCCATCCACTGTAGGCAAATGAGGCCTGCAAGAAGGCCAGAGCAATCTGCCCCACGGACGGATCCTTTATAAACTCAAACGCTGTCTGGGGCTCCAATGCATCATAGTGTCCTAGAGACAAAAACAGAAAATATGCTTATGACCTCAGGGTTGTACCTACAGCATAAAATGATTTTATATTTCAGATGCTCTTGGGAATAATCCGTTCATATACATCTTGACACTCAAGTGTCAACAAATTGATTTCATTATTCCACTAGATAGTCAAAGCCTCCAAAAAGCCTTTCTCTCTCCTGTTACTCAAGTGTGAAACTGCACTGCTTAGCGCTCTCGTTTACTCAATTCTTTCTCTTGTCAGTTCAGGGAATGCCTTTAGACAAGCTCGCTAAATAAAAAAGTAGTCTTCCCATAATGGGTCATAGCCATTACCTGCAACTCTAGACCCAGGACAGTACACAACAGAGCATGACTAGCAACACTGCTTTATTGTAACAGCACTCAGTTGCTTAACAAGTCACACAAAGTTCACGTCGTTAAAACTATTATGCAAATTGTGGCTAAAATTGGCATTTTACTATAGTCTTAGCTTAGTTTGTTTGTGAACTGCCTACAGTAAATGAGTCAGTTTTATACTGTACTGCAACACTTCAAAAACACTATAAAACATCTTAATAAGCTAACAGTTTCTAAAGTTAAGTAAAGTAACTAAAGTTCATTCCGATGACTGTAAGTTTGAACCAATTAGATAATGCAAAATAAAGGTTTAAATAGTGAGTTTTAGCAGCTTTTGTTGTGTATGGAAGGACTTGAAAGTCTGGTAGTTGTGTAGTGCATGGTGTCCAGTTTTTCTCTGTAGTAAGGTGACTAGACGTGCCACGTGAGGACACGTTCTGCACAGGATTTATAAACTGCCTAAAACAACCAGGTGATTTTATTGTGCTCTTGAGCAAAGCACTTAACCGCAGATTGTTAATCACTTTGAACAAGTATCAGGGGTGCATTTCCCTGAAAGCAACTATGGTCACAAGTTCCAACTTCACCAATAGAGTTTAATGGAATTAACGACCATAGTTAGCTAACAATGTTTTTGGGCAACGCACCCCTGCTTCATAACTTATAATACAAAATCTAACACTAGATGTCACTACTGAAAAAAATTGGAGTTAGAGGAAAGGTTTTCCCCCCAAACCTGCAGAAGAATAAACATCAGGGTGAGTAAATAATGACATATATTGTTATTTAATCATGAGATTTTAGCATATTCCAAGAGGGTTTAAGCTTTAGAAGTGATGGGTTCAGATGGGTTTCTCTTATTTTTCAAAATAGCCTATTATTTGTTTGTTTACTGGATTATTTCAGTGGTCTGTGCCCACTCAAGGTGAATCATTTGCTTTTTATTCACTAGATAATAGACAACCGGTCTGTTTAGGCTGACAGCAGCTGGCTTTAATGTTAGGAGTGTTTGATGACTCATGGCATTCAACTGTGGGAATTATTCACAGATGTGTGTTTATCAAACTCTTCTCCTTTCTCTACTCTGCCTATGGCTTAATTTCTCTCTCTCATCTCTTAACTTCAATGTCTGCTTCTGTGGTTTACAAACTTAGCAATATCATTGGGAATAAATAAAGTTTTTTTTTTCATCATATTTTGTGTGTGTATTTGTACATAAGCACATCTTGTTCAGGACACGTGTTACATTGCTTATCTGTGCTACAGTTTGGCCTATCAACTGAAAGTGAAGGGAAAAATCAATACAGTATAGAATTGTGATACCCTTAATGTTTAATAATTAATGTCACTGCACTTTTATATTATTTAAGATGCTTTGGTACTTACATATTGCATCGATTTTAATGTTAGACAGCACAAACTGTTTGTTTCATTGAAGACAACGGCTGGCAAGAACATAAGAGTAAAGTGTAATTGACACACCTTTGGCAATCTGGACCATTCCAACTACAATGATGAGGACAAGGGCCAGCAGTTTCCCCACAGTGAAAATATCCTGGATCCGTGTCCCCCAGCGCACACTGGAGCAGTTCACCCAAGTCAGGAACACTGTAAACACACACAGTGAACACACAGTTATGCATTCACATATTCCAAACTCACAGTTTTACATTTTTCCAGATGTTTTAACTAAGAGCTTTTTCAAAAAAAGAAAAAAAAAACTCTTAAGTGTCATGGGGACAAATCAGGTTGTAACACAGCAATGGAAGCAGTGTGATTTTGTTGGCAAAGCAGCACTAACTGGTCACATGGTCCATTTTTATTAGTTTAAAGAGGGGAAATAAAGATCAGATGTAACTTATTTTACTGCTGCAGGCAAAACACTAACCCATTCATGGCTAAGTGGTTCTTGACTACCGGGGCCCACTAAGCACACTTCCAAGGGAACCTCAAGATAATTTGATAATTTAAAATAAGACAAAGCACACATTAAAATCAGCTAAAACAACAAGAAATCTTATTTTAATTAAACTTCTCTGCAACTCTGTCTTGGAATATCTTATAGTGTGATTTCTAGACCTAAAAAACAAAAAACAAAAATTAACTTACTAAAATCTCTCTGTGGGCAATTTTTATAATAAATAAAAACTCATGGTAGTTCAATGAACCATAAACAGTTATTGCACATGCACCTTTGAAACATTACTAAAGACACTTACGGTTTACAGGCGATAGGCAATGAAGGTCACAGTTATATTCACTTAGGACATTAAAGAGACCTATCTACTGACTCTGAAAAACATCAGAAGATGTTCCTGATCACCTGTGTGAACATGCCACAGACCTGCTGCAGGGAGGCATGAGGCCTGCAGATGTAGCCAGAGCAATAAACTGCAATGTCAAAGTCAAATTTATTTCTATAGCACTATTAAAACAACACATGTTGACCAATGTGGAAAACCTTGTGTATCCATGAGTCCCAGTGTTCATGAACTTGCAAATGCCTTGTTGGAAGATTGGGTAACATCTCACAGCAAGAAACAGTCCATGAGGATGAGATGCACTGTTAATGCAGCTAGTGGCCACACCAATACTCACTGCCAATTTTGAGTTCAACCTTTACTCGTTAATCCATCTCTGTTAATCAAATGCTTGCGAGACTTTAAGACAGTTTATGTCTCAGTTGTTGAACTCTTTATGTTAATAATTTTTTTTACATGTTAAGAAATTATGAAGGGCCTCGGATTGATACGATTACCTTGCAGATTTATTTGGTATCTTTACGCATTACAGTTGGGACAATTGGGAAACAAAAAAGATTACTTTATCAAGAGGCATCAATACAAAGGAGACAAAAAAATGTAAAGATTAAAAAAGTAAAACTACACTATACATTCACGGACGGAAGTACAGGCGTTAGAGGCCATTGCTTGTCTGTACATCTGTGTTTGAGGTTAGTGCCTTCTGTGTTGAGCCGCATTGTTTAACAGCTCCGGTGTAGATCCGGTACTCAGAGGTCCGTCTCCAGGGCTTGACGG
Source organism: Poropuntius huangchuchieni (assembly GCA_004124795.1). NCBI lineage: Eukaryota > Metazoa > Chordata > Actinopteri > Cypriniformes > Cyprinidae > Poropuntius > Poropuntius huangchuchieni. The sequence goes on from SCHK01123176.1 coordinate 6,339, forward strand.
CACAGTATACCCAGGCATGCCGAGGGAGACACTGGGCAAAGGGGAGACGGGTTACCCCCACTCATCCATCAATGGCCGGAATTACCCGCCCACACACGCAAACACATGCGGGGCATCTGTCAGACCCCCCTAGACAAACAGCTTCCGATGCCCCACAACAAAACGGCCCAGACGCCAGCTGAATTTTTGGCGAGAGTAGGCAGTCGACAAGAGTAGCTCACGGCCTGCAAACTAACAGCTAACCTGCACAACTTCATCAGCTCGTGTGATCCTGAGCTCAATACACACCACCTGTCAACCTCCATGCCCAGACAGAATTCAGTCAATCTTTTTTCTTGAAGATAGTACGGCAGTCCTTAACTAGGATAAAAGTACAACTCAGGTTAAAGGCAAACATTATTTATTCAACAAATATTTTATTCAGAAAAAAACATTATTCATATGTTGATTGTATAACAATGGTTCTTTCTTGGTTCAATGTGATTAAAGCAATACGCCTTAAGAGTCACTGTGATTTTTTCCACAGGTTTAGGTGTTCTTAGGCACCTTAAAAAGACAGAAATAGCAATACTATCAAAGCACCAATGCTCAAATCATAGTTACATTTATTAGTAATAATAATCTGAATTGCCAGTTTACAGTAGCCAGGCAACATAGCAAGAGATAGTTCACCCAAGAATATTGTTCTCATGTTGTTCTAAACTTGTGTGACTATTTGTAACATAATGCACATTATTAATAATAATGCACATTAATACAAAATATGCTGTGACGGGTGTTATCCATTTTATATGATAGGTTTCAGAGCACTACAGTGTTTGCCATGAGTTTTGTTTCCTCTTCTTTGGCTTTAACGGATCTGACTCCAGCTCCTTCTTGTTTTGTATCACAGTGCAGAAGTGACTAAGGGTGGCCAAATGAAGTTAAATGAACACAAAGCTAATGAGAGGAGAATTCTAATGAAGTGCTAACAGCCTTTAAATCTGCCAAAATACAACCACTCACTTCAAACCCCCGAGAGGGGCATCCCTCTGCAGCTAATTGACCGATAAAGCCAACAAAAGATGCACTAAATACACAAAAATGTGCAAAACACTACAACTCTCTGTGGCCAAAGCCTGAAATAAGTGTTTTTCATGTTTACTCAGTGTTGAAAATGGCAGGCTTTTTAAACAGTTCTATAAAAAAATAAAAAGGCATTAATAAAAACAATTAAAAACTATGAAATTACCAGCATATGTTGGAAATTCTTAAAAATGCTTGAAAAANAAATAAAAAACTATGAAGTTACCAGCATATGTTGGAAATTCTTAAAAATGCTTGAAAAAAGCATTATTTTATTTAATCTTTTGATGGTATTTTGATTTGTATTGTCCTTTTACGTCTTTGCCAGGATTTATGTATTTATAAATGTTTTTTAAATTATATTGCAGACATGAGTAACAAGAGCTAAGTGACATGAACAGATCTTTCAATCTCTGGAGTGTGTGGCCTTTACAGGAGATGTTTTCCACACACTCATAAACCAATAAAAAGGACAAAGCATTAGAACAGTAAACTACCTGTCATTAAAGATACAGTTGTAAAAACGTAATGTGGTACACATCTTTTTTTCCAAGTCAAATGAGAGATTGGGCCGAGTTGTATTATGCCGGTTAATGCAGGTTAGATACTCCCCAAAGGTCTGTGTGTTTGTTTGTGTGCCCAGACCAGTGGGAGATGAGTGTGTGTGTGTGGGTATCTCTCTGTGTGTAATCTGACAGCAGCAAACAGAGCTTGTGACATTCATTCAGAACATTCAGAAGGGGAGGGCAAATGTAACACATGGTGCAATATAGACAAATTCTCACACAGTGCAACTAAGAACACTCACTCGCACATAACTAGGAGTTCATGCAAAGGTTTCCAAACGCATCAGTTTAAAAATATCAACTGCTGCATCAACACAAAAAAACTGTACAAGCTGTTCCTGAATTTGATTGATCAATTGTTGGATTTGCCATTGCATTTTAGATACAGTATATTTAATCAAATAACTTTCATTTTTTAGAGAATGGTGAAGGAACACTTAATTTCCCACCAATTCACAAATATTGCTGTCAATATTTATTTTAGATTTTATTAAGTTATCTTATTAAAGATGGTAGTATCCAGATTAAAATCGGTTTTGATAGCTGTGTTATTGCTTATTTCTTTCTGTCTGATCTATTAAAAGTGTTTTTAAAAAATTAATGTAGTTACTGTTTTGTTACATAACAGTAACGTGTTACTGTAGCATTTTTTTGAGCTGCAATCCAGTAAATGTCATGTCATTTTACAAAACAAATTTCCTGTGGGCATGCCCAATTCAATTCAAATTCCGACTATGAACTGAAAGGGAGCCATTTTTGTTGCCCCAAGATGTAACATTTTTACAATGCAAGGGATATTTTTGTGGGCATTTGTGTGGAAACCATATGTGAAAAATTGGTGCTAAGTGTATAAAGACCTTAGGTGTTTTTTTCTGAGGTCTCTGAATGTCTCATCTTATTTCAGGGTATTTACTTGGTCTAAAGGTTAATGACAGACTGGGATGGTGCACGTTAGAACTGTGCCCTTCCTAAACATGACTCACACACTCCAAGCGGCATATCAAAAGATCATAATTCGCTCCTCATTTGTCAGGTTTAACGGTATTTTAGCGGCATTCACAAAGTCCCGCCTCTATGCTCTTGTCCATCAAAGAGCATTGGGGTAACTAGGGCAACCACAAGGTCCCCAAACAATACACAATGCAAAGGAGACGCCCACATGTTCCGCCGGCTCAAAGCCTGGCACCATTACGGAGTCTGACGCCACACAGCCTGAGGGTCAGGTGCCCTAATAACACAACATCGATACCAACCCCACCCAGCTATCCAGACCCAAACAAATGCGTTCCCCGAATATCTGGCTAATCGGAAGAGAGCGCAGTGATTTGGGATGCAGCTCTAGCATCCTTTGATAGGGCACATACATGAGGTGTCTTCCTTAAATAGAGCCACTGGCCCTCGTCACTGTGCTCTTTGGAGTATGTCTGACTCCAAGCTTTCATTGGCAGTTCTTCAGGACAGATTCTGAATTCTGTTGCCAAAAATAGGGATGGATGGCTCAACTCAGCCAGCACTGTCATTATGACCACTGGTCTCACTTTGACACACCCCCAGTACTCCTTCCTGGGAGACCCTGTCCAGATCTGACAGGTCCAAACCAGCTGAGTCACGGGGCTCTTCTGAAACAAACACACATACACACACGGATAGACATACATTTGACTGGTTTATCTTCACCAGCTCCAAAAATATCCTGCCACGTGCCCACCAGGGCTAAGTACTAGGATCAAGATTGAAGTGGTATATATACACACAAGGGAGTGATTGAGAAAGAGAGAAAGACAGAATGAAGGACAAAGTAGACTCATCAATACTATACTCTATACACTATACTCTACTACTATACAGTGTGTCGACACCATATTAAAGTTTTTGTTTTTTTTATTTAACAGCATTGATGGATATTGGATGTAAAAGTGTTAATGCTCATTACCTCTGTTTACATTTAGATTACCTTTGCTGTCATCAAATACTCATTAAAGATTATCTTTAAAAACACTAACAATTTAATAACAATCCCCACAACCCGTCAGAGGACAAGCGTTTTGGAAACGAATGGATGGATGGATTGCACGTAATCTTCAGCAAATCTTCAAATATCCTTTTTTTGTTTAATACCAATAATTTTTTTTTTTTTATGGTTTTATTTAATGTATTTATTCAGAATTGTCATATCTGCTATTTCTTGCTTATCAACCATAACATAAAAATAATTATTGGGCCAAATTTTTTATTATGAGAAACATTTTTAATAACAGTGCATCCCTAGTATACACTGCACTTCAATGAAGGGATTGCTATATCTAGAAAATTTGAATTAAGCGGTCATCATAAGACAGTAGTATCAAATCAGAGTTGACTTGCTAAAGCAGAAGACTGCATTATTACTAATGGTGTGCGCTTTACTCACAGACACAGGTGGTTGAGAGGAGCCGGGTGGCGATGTATGGAGGCAGGCAGTTAGGGAAGGCAGGCTGCAGCACATAGTTGGAGAAGGTGAGCGCGATCACAGCCAGAGTTGTTGGGTACATGATCAACACAGCACTCCACAGCAACAAGAACCTGTGAAAACATAAACAAATGGCCATCTTTATCTTCACCAATGCAGAACAAACTGTTAGTGTTGCATCTGAGCGAGCAAGTAAACACATGTGAATCTCCCCAAGGAGAAGTTCCCCTGCGTGTTTCTCACACAAACTGAGACATCCACGTTGATATTTAGGTATTTGACACTTTCATCCAAAACAATGCTGCATGTGTTCATGCATTTCCTGGGAATCGAACCAATGACCTTGGAATTGTTAGTGCCATGCTCTACTGTATGAGCTACATGAATGCTCTGGAGGGCAACATTAGACCTACCCCACCAGTCCCCCGAAGATCTCAGTCACGTATGAGTAGTCTCCACCTGATTTGGGGATGGTGACGCCCAGCTCGGCATAGCAAAGAGATCCCAAGGCACAGATCCCTCCTCCTAGAACCCACACGATGAGTGAGAACCCCACACTGCCTGCATGATCTAGAACCCCCTTTGGAGAGATGAAGATCCCTGAGCCAATGATGTTGCCTGAAATAAAAAAAGAATAAGCAATGGGCTGTTTAGTCCTCATATATTGTTCAGTCTAAAATAAACTACATTACTGGATTGAATTATGAGCCCCTCATCTCAGGACATGATTGGTTTTCTGTATCAGAAATAAACAGACATACAAAATCTTATTGCGAATTCCTCCAATCAGAGCATTTTAAAGAGTTTATTTGTACTGAGTGCATGGGAATATTTACGTAACTTTTTTTGTAAATATTTTTTAAAATCGGCAATGTTTTTTTTCAGTGCAAGACAATGTGTTCTAAAAGATCTCTTCCCGCAGCTGTCAAAACGCTGCTACACATTCCAGGCAAACAGATACGAAAAATAAGATCAACAATGTTAGAGTCAACATCAGTTGCGAAATCCAAGATGAGAGACCAGTATCCAGTAAAAGGTAAATGTTCTGCATCACTGCATATACATCTTAGTCAAACTACCCGGAGCATATGCATTGCCTGAATGATTATGCCTCAGGAAACTTAAACAAAAGAGTTTTAATTATATGAGGCTCAGCCACAGCTATGGGCCGAAGCATTATGTAATCCTTTTGGGTTCTCTCTTTGTCTGCGGGTGTTCACAAGAAATAGAATTTGGTAGTATTGTGAGTGGATGTGAATGTTTGGTTCCAGTGCCTCAGAACTGCATAGAGGATAAGGCAATGAAGTTGAAGAGACAGAGCCCAGCGCATCTAAAAAACACTCAGTCAAATGAGGCTCAAAGCTCCTGAATGAAGTTCATGAGGTCACACTACACCACACTTGACACTGACTGGTCATACAACTGACAGCATAACAAAACAATGTCCGCTTGGCTGATTATCAGAAGTATTAACTCTGCCTTGTGAAGTGGTGGAAAGAATACTACATTTTTTTTTACTTAAGTTAAAATATTGCTACTTAAAGAAAAATGTAACTTTAGTACAAGTAAAAGTACTGAAAAATATAACTCAAGTAAGAGTGAAAAAGTAGTTTGCTGAAAAACTAATCAAGTTACTGCATTATCTATTTTTACCCAAAACGATGAAAGCGATGTAAGCATTATGAAGCATTAAACATTTTCATGCAGAACTGCGATTCCATTTGTGTTTTTCTGGTTAGAGAGTAAAAATGCAAATGGTAATGCAATTGCATTTGGATTATGTCACTATAAATTTATACGTCCACATTTGAAAATACAATTCGCAATTCCTTTTGAAAATAGTCATGATTATCCTTCCATACGAGTCAGACCTGTCTGTTTTTGCCTGAAGCTCAGTGCTCCACCCCAGTAGTTTGAAAAGTGCCCGTCAAATGCCAGCTTTTTTGTGCTTTTTACTTTGGTGAAAAATAAAATAAGTGAAGTTGAATACTTTATTTTTTTTATTCAACTCAAGTAAAAGTAAAAGTACAATTAAATTTTACTCAAGAAATTAGAAAAAAATGAAAAATGTACAAAAGTATTTGTAATTACTTTCCACCTCTTACTTTGTGTCAGTTCCAAAATATACCAACATGAAGAAAAACTGCACTGGCAAAGAAGTGTGTAAAGTAACTGATAAAATTTGTTATTGACCTTGAGTAATATCAGGAGGACATTCTAGAACAGAGAAACTTTCCCATGGTCGGAAGGTAAATAAGTCACCAGTTAAATTTCAGCAGTTATTTTGCCTGTAATCTGCAGTAATCTGCAATTCCATACTCTATAATTAAAGGCCCTTGTCAGATTAATGTCAAACCTTTAAAGTAGTGAAGGGCTGTTAACAAAATTGTGTAAGACCTACCCGTAAAACCACTAAACCATAAACATAACTGAAATCTACAGCTGCACCTGTATGTTGATGTTCCACAGGGAAAAATGAACCACTTTCACCTGATTGTATTACAGTCAGGTCAAGGCCATAATCAAAGAGTTTACTTTTGTTATATATCTTAATCTTAATCTTAATCTCTTTAATCTTGTTTATACATCTCTATAAAAACCTCAAAGAGAAAGATTAGTCATATGTCACATAAAAATAAAGACATCATATATAGCTGAAAAATAAAATTGTATCTTAAAACGATATCAGCATATATCAATATGTGTGAACTGTACCTTTTTGACAAACAACAATCATGGAAATCTACATTAGCTTCTTTGTAGCCAATTCTTTAAAGTACGTTCCTGTATTGAAACTGACTTTAAAATTGGGTAAAAAGTGTGACAACTAGTCTCCTTTATACTGTAGGGCTGATATAAGGCTTCAGGAAGAACAGCTAGATGCAACACATAACAAATTAAACAGTGTCAATCTTTTTAAAGCTTCCATTAGATGACCTTCGCCTGAGCACCAAAATATCTCATGCTGTTTTATTGAAGATCATCAGCTCACATTCCAATGAATAGTTTACATTAAAACACTGTAAAATGTATTGTATGCAGTGAATATACAGTACATACTGAGGATTATTCATTGGATGGTTGTGCCCAGCACACTAATGATAAAAAGGTTGTCTAAAGTGTTTTACTTGTGTTATTTGTAATATAATTAAAAATACTTGTGTAGTATTGAGGATGCTGATGCAGGCTATTTTCCTGTCCAAAACTCTTTTAATCTTATGATTCACTGACTACAATAAACATTTACATCTTGCAGTGTGTGTAATCCTACAGATAGATGACATCCATAACGAGACGTTTGCGTTCGCATCGAAGGCAGCAGTACGATTTTGCTTAGTCTGCACGAAAGTCTACACTTCCGCCTACTTTAATTCTATATTTTCCACTGCAGTGTATAGCAATGGAGTCTTATATGGTGGGTTTGTTCAGGGCACGTGCAGGACACAGTGTAAGTGGGTTGTAGCCACGTAAGCGCGGAGTTGAGTTTCAGCCCGCTTCTCTTCCTCAATGATGCAATCCGCGCTCTGATGAACAGAGTCTGATGGAGACTACTGTAAGTAGCGGCATGGCACGAGACGCTCTTCTCTACGGAAACCAAGCAATGCTTGGACTGTGGTCTTAACAAAGTAAGACAGCCGTACAGCGTGACGATATACGTTTTTAGACCTAGTTTTAATACTTTATTCTTCACCACGAACACTCGAATTTACAGCGAAGCGCATTTCTGATAGCAGATGTGTACTGATATCACTGAGGAGAAGGAACATGAAAGAGTGAGGGCTGAAGACATACAGCGGAAAGAGAAACAGAGAGTGATAAAATGACAGACAAAGAAACGTGCAGAGATAAAGTTGAAGCTGGTTAGAGCGCACGCGGTGGCATATTAAATATAAGGAAACATCTCACCTATAATTATGGCGCACGCGCTCAAAAGACCAATTTCTTTTTTGAGAGTCACTCTGTCCTTAGATCCGCTTTGGTTTCCTCCGGAGTCTAACATCTTCTGTTGCTCCGTTTTCGCGCAGTTTCTCCGGTTCGTTTCGGTTCCATCCATGTGTGCGGCTGTTCAAGAAAACTGCATCTGTATCCGCGCCCGGTCTCATATAGAGAGGTGATGCAGAACGCAAGGCGCTCACGCATGCGCGGAACTCCTGCTGCCTGCCTCCATAGAGATCAACAGGTTGTGCTGTGCGCTGGCACGTGCTCACCTGCACCACACGCGAACAAAGAGCTAGACACCTCTGTGGCATTGCTGCACCCCAATATGACAGCATTCAGTGTCCAGTTGTATTGGGGTTGAGTGAGGGTTTTCAGGAACGGTTGGAAAACAGTGGTATTGTACATAGGTTTCAGAGCTGTTCTTAGCTTATTGTATGTGTATAGGCTACTTTTACTTTAATATGCGACTGCCTGTATGTAGGTCCGTCACAGTGTAAATGGTTAGTTCACATATAACATTTTATGTTATTTTTAATTTAGCCCCAAAAAAATCACCATTTCATTTTAAATTATCCATATACAAGTACAAATATTCCATTTATTCTCAGTATTAATAATAGCCTAACTACATGTACAAATAATATAAAACCAAAAATTATGTTTTTTACGTTAGCCTATAGCACTTCCCACCACAATCCACTGCTAAAACCGTGTCATGCTTTCACTCACACTGCTCTTGCATTAGATCATGGGACATGACTTCAGTACAGGTATGAGTCTACATGTTGTGTTAGACCTTTAGTTGGCAGTGCCACCCATTTTTTCCGCATTTTGGGGATTTGCTGTGGTTTTATGGGTGTAAGGAGTGATCTCAAATGCCTTTACATTGTTTTAATATATGCACTCATGTGTGTTCATGGATTGTGTGATATGAAGTGGTGTTATATGATGGTATGGACTTTCAGTCTGACTCTGTTTTCCATTGCTGTATAAGTTAAATAAAAATTTGCATAAACATCATTACAGTCTTAAGACAGTCGAGAGAGCATGAAATCAAAGTGCTCAAAAAGATCAAGCACTGCTTTAATTGGTTTGGATTAAGATGTTTAACTTGAAAATGGTGCAGGAATAATTCAAAAATGGTTGCAGTCTAGTTACATTGGGTCAATATATTATGAAAGCCTGGTTACCTTAAATTACATTTAGAGGTTAGCACAAACTATCCTGAATGTATGATCTTAAAAAAAACTTTTTATGAATTTTTAAAATGTTTCTGTATGGATTTGATATAAATGGGTACTTTTAAGAGACAAAAATATAGGTTTATCTGGGTATTTTTGTCACTACACTACATGTTTTCTGAAAAAAAAAACCAAAAAAAAAAACCTTTTGACTGGTAGTATATATTCATCATAATTTTGCTCAGGCATTGATTTTAATGACTAGGTCCACATGGAGACTTTTGCACTATTTGTGGGGATGATTTGTGCAAAATATTTCAGTATAAAGCAATTTATTAAACAGAGATGAAAATATTTTAAAATTAGCCAAAAAAATAATAATTTGCATACACTGTGTAACAGTGAAATTCTGTGAAAATAACCTTCTTTGCACTCATATTCTGTGTGGGCCTTTTAATGACTCACTCCATCTCTCCCCCTCTCGCTCTCTTTACTGAACATAAGTGATCTCTCTAGAGTATCAAGTGTAAGTTCATCTTCATTTTTTTTTTTTAAATGAAGAAGAAGAAATATTAGTCATCATTAAACAAACTCTCTTCACTTCTCTCTCTAGACCTGATTTGATACAATCATGCCTTTTCTTTGTGAGTGAGTGGAAAACAAAAGAAATCCCAAAGGATCCTGTTTATTGTGGATGTGGCCCTCTTGTGACTGAGTGTGTAAGGTGATACTGACTGTTATGGGGGTACAATGACACCTGAACAACAAATGATTCTCTCCAGACTGATCTGCTTGTACATGTTGAGATCTTTTGATGATATCTTATTAATTAGTCATTTGTTATACAAATTGTATCAAAAGTAAATTATTTCAGCCCTCTAATTAAATAAATTAGATAGATTAAATAAACATAAATATAAATGTCAAATATAAAGAGTAAAATCAATAATTCATTTTTATAATATAATCATAACGTAATGACAGAAACAAGAAAACAATGCTGAGAACTCACTGTTACTCAAATGATAATGTGCAGTACATACTGGGCTGCTTGTTCACTGAACTGAATTTGCTTAGAAAATGATGTGAACTGTAAACTTTGGATATTCCACAAAATGAGTGAAAACTAAGTAGTTTAAAAAACAAAACAAACAAAAAAAACCTGGAAATTAAGAGGATTTAGAGGCCCATAAACCAAAGCAAATCAAGGTGAACATGAGGAAAAAGAAAACACAGGACACTGTGTGTGTGTGTGTGTGTGTGTGTGTGTG